>PVKP010035112.1:0-23601 GCA_004027715.1 Plecturocebus donacophilus | reverse complement strand
TTAAGTCTCTCCCCTCAGACTCTCCCTCTCTAGGCCCATCTTGGGAAGGACCATTTTTGTTTATCCTGTCTACCCCAACGGCAGTTAAGGTGGTGGGAATTGACTCGTGGATTCATCACACTCGGCTGAAGCCTTGGACACCTCCTGAAGGAAATCATGGGCCCTGCACTCCACAGCCTGAAGTTCCAGGAGACGACCCTTCGTACACCTGCGAACCATTAGAGGATCTACCTTTGCTCTTCTGACCAGATCCCCAGGAAAGTAACTACTCATGAGTCTAATTTACATCCTGGCATTAACAGGACTATCACTCTTAACTTTGCTATCTGCAACTGGACTCTATGCAACTGCCCCTATGAATTGGCCTAATAGCTCTCCTCTTCTCCCTCCTAGTGCCCCCCGCCATAATTATTTACACCGACTCGCAGGTGCAGAGTCTTCTCTTGCAAAGGCCACGTCATACTTGAACCCCAATTATTCATTTCATGAGGGGGTTCGAAATAATAGCAGGACTTAGTACTGGCATTGCAACAGTTACCACCTCTACTCAGTTTTAGTATACGCTATCTCAGGAGTTAAATAGTAATGTAGAAAAATTTTCTCTGCAGAAGTGGCTTAACTCATTAGCTGCCATGGCTCTTCAATATAGAAGGGCCCGGGATCTGCTGACAGCAGAGAGGGAAGGAACCTGCCTCTTTCTAGAAGAAAAATGCTGCTACTTTGTAAACCAGTCAGGTGTTGTCTTAAACAAAGTTAAAGAACTCATGGAACAACCAAACCCAGGACTAAAGACCTTCAAGAAACATGATCGTGAAGCTTGTTTATCAACTGGCTGTCCTGGTTCTACCCTCTTCTAGGCCCATTTATAACCATGCTATTATTGCTGGCCTTCAGGCCTCTCATCTTTAACCTTAGTGTCAAATTCGTTTCTTCTAAAATTAAAGCCGTAAGGCCACAAATGGTCCTGCAAATGAAGCCCTGGATGTCCTTGGCTCATGAGTTCTATGGTGTACCTCTGGATCAATCTGTACCTATGGAAGACTCTCCTCTGGAGGAAACATCAACTGCAGGGCCCCTTCTATGCCCCAATTCAGCAGAAAGTAGTTAAAGAGTGATTGACACTTGTGTCCCAACAGCGGTTGGACTTTCCTGTTCAGAGTAGGGACTGAGGGACTGTGTTAAGGAAGAAAAACTTCTCTTCCCAGGTACACAAAGGGTGTGGTTTCAAAAGCATGAGTTTCCCAGAGCCATGGGGAAACTCCACCCACACCGCCATCTGGGAACCTAGAGTTCTTTGTCTAACTTTCCGAGGCGTGGCCCGTGCATGGGCTAGGTAGAAAAATCCAGGTGGGTTTATTTGTTCAAAAAGTCCTCAAAAAGCTCTGGAAGGAAGGGGCTCTGTTGAGGGCCAAGTAGCCAATCTGGTATCAGAGTCAAAGATCGATCACTTCAGCAGAAGTTTGAAAGAACTCTTCTCATTGGATGAGAACATGAATGGGGCAGGAATAACTCCAGGGTTAAAACCCCGATGCTCCTTACCAATACAGATTCCTCCTTTGGATCCACTCCCATGGCAGTGGCAGCATGGGAGCTCTCTCTCCTTCTCTCTCTCCTTCTCTCTCTCTCTCTGCCTAATAAATCTCTTCTCTGCTAAACTCTCTGGGTCCACAATGTTTATCCAAATGGTAAGCTCACCACATCTCCGAGGCCCCTTCCCCATTCCTAGGGTGAGAGAGGTCAAGGACCTGGGCACATCAAATTGGGAAACTGGAAGTGTCTTCCGGATGCCCCACTCCCTCTCCCAGCTTACAATAACTAGTAAATATATATATCTATCTTTATATAGATATGTGGAAATCAAAAGGAATGGACATTAATGAATGAAGTAGTCCTTGAATGGCTTATAAAAAAATCCATGCAAAATTCAAGTTGCTTTATATTACTCTCACTAGTTAGATTTAAAGTACTGAAATATTATAACATACCCAAATATCAAAAATTTATAGTTTATTATTTTAAAATATTTTTAATGAACAGAAGACTTAAGACATATCGAAGAGCAATGACCAAACTAGTCACCTAAAACCAGTTGTAATTTTTAATCATTGTATCTACTGGGATGTTTGGGAGAACTGTTTTTCACTCCTTAATAATGTTGGAATGGCTCAAAGTATAATTTTACAAATTGTCTCTCATGTAGGTAGGTGTATTAATTCACTTTCTTCAGTATGTTCCTGATGATTTATCTTCATATGAGTGGTTCAATCTTTGATGTACATTTGGATCAAGGGTTACATAACTTTAAAACCTAATTACCATTTTGTTTTGTTTGTTCTATCCTTTCTTCCTGGATGCCAGAGTACTTAAAATAACATTTACATGAAATAAGTATTTTTAGAATGTGACTATAATCTAATGAGAAATATATTTTTAGGAAATGACACATTTTTTTATGTGGCTTGATAATTCAATTGTAGTGCTTTATTGTCACAATCAGTATAAAACTTTAGTTAAAACTCAGCCACTTGTTTTACTTATATAAACTTTATTATGGCGGCGGTAAAGAGATCTTGCCCTGTACTGCATAAAGAAAGGGTGAATAATGCAATGTTTTCTACATTTCTGTCAACGCTTAGAGCTTTTGAAATTAAATTTGAATGGTTATTCTGACTGTAAGGATGGGACAGAAGGGAAGTATGGAGTAAAAACAAATATCAAAGGAGAGAGAGAAAAAATAAGGAGGGCCATCAAAGCTGTAACTGTAGTAAGACAAAAAGCAGAGCCATTTATATGAAGCAAAGCAGAGAAATAATCATGTAAAGGGTCAAAGCAGGTGACGGCAAGAAGTGAAAAGTATTGTAATGAGTGGAAACAGAAAAGGATTAGTCACCATTTGAATTAAAATGTAATGCAGTCTTGTGGTTAGCAATTTTTGTGTGTTTTGAGGAAGATGAGAAAGGTCAGTTAAATTCACACATGTAATTCTGAATTTACGGACCACCCTTGAAATACTTTATTAAGTAAAAATGTATTTGCAGAAAAGAGGTGTTTATTTATTTATTTATTTTGTTTTTGTTAAC
Organism: Plecturocebus donacophilus; assembly: GCA_004027715.1. Taxonomy (NCBI): domain Eukaryota; kingdom Metazoa; phylum Chordata; class Mammalia; order Primates; family Pitheciidae; genus Plecturocebus; species Plecturocebus donacophilus. The sequence goes on along the minus strand of PVKP010035112.1, from coordinate 20,521 downwards.
TATTGATACACAACAGTGAACATTTAGGGAATTTCATTTCAGGATTAAAAAAATATATATATATATAATTTTTGGTACCCTGATTTTTCTAACTCTTGTAACATCAATCTAGTTGTATTAGACAGTAGGTGATAGGCATAAAAGAAAGGTTAAATATTACATACTGTAATAGGAAAACACAGCCTGGACAGTGTTACAAAGAAGTGTCAATTAAGTAGAAACTTTAAGCATGGGTAGGAGTGAGCAAAGAGTTTTCCAGAAGGAACAAGAGCACACAAGACTGTGGATGTCCAATTTTTGGCCAGAGAATAGCATGTACTCTAATGTAGCATGAAAAGTCCATTAACTGTGAGATAAACAAACCATGTTTAGTCATATTCTCAAGTGTGAAAAATAAAGAGAAAAAGACATTTTAGAAAAGCTTAGTTCAAAAATGTTTTTAAAAAAATCTTTTATAGCTATAGTTAAATGCTTAAATCTCAGGAAAATTACAGTGCTTTGCATTTTATGAAGGACTTTAACGTATTTGCTTTTGTTAAAATGTGTCTTTGCTATATAGAATGACTCATGTGCTAATGGTTCTAAATAGGTGAAATTTTCTTGTGAGTGAAAACAGCAAACTGGATCCTGTAGAAATGCTTTGCTTTGATTATATGTTCAATTCCTACATGTTAATATGGCCACAGAGGATATCCTTTACTTATTCCTCTTATCCTCATTCTTAATATCTTAGCTCTGGACATTATCATCATAGGCCTGGATGCCTGTAAAAAATATCTAATAATTTTCTGTTTATAGACAAGCTGATATTTTAAAGTGCTTAACTAATTTTTTATTCTACTGTTTAAAACCTCAGTGAGCTTTCATAGTTCTTGTAATAAAACTGCAAACCCTTCAGATAGTCCTGTCTTATCATTTGACATTGTCACCTTTGCAGTTTATTTTTCTGTCAGTAGAGATAATATGTTTGTAAGGTTTAATACAAATAGAACAATATCAAATAATTTTATAGTGCTCGTGTATAGCACATATTCTATTAAACATGCTATGTGTATTAGCTCATTTAGTCCTCACAGTGATGATATGGGGGAGGTAGTATCACAAATGCTATTTACTAATGGGGAAACTGAGGCAAACAAAGGCCAAGAAACATTTTCAAGTTTACACGGTGAGAAAGCTGCTTAAGCAGTGTCTCCTCATTTGTGCTCTGAACCACATCTGGGGTTTTGGAGTTGGCAGACCAAGTCTTAAATGTCAGGTCTTCCTCTTTCCTGGATTATAACTTTGGACAAATTATGAATAAATCTAGTCCTCATCTTCCTCAACTGACAAATCAGTATAATAACCTTTTGCAGAGGCTATTGTGAGGAGAATTTGAGATAATATTTTTTAAGTACAAATTACAACACTTAGCACCTAATAAATATTCTTAACTATTAGGTAGTATTGTTACAATAGTAATTATTCACTGCAAAGTATTATATAATATCTATATCTATTGATAATGTTATATAAAATTAATAATTATCAGGTTGACTGTTTTATACAATAATTGTGAAACTTTATAAATGTTCTCCTTGCTAGTAGTATTTCATCCCTCAATTTCCCTTCTTTGCCTTGATAACTCTTATTTGGCCCTCAGGTTTCATTGTAGAGGTCCACTCTTCTGTGAAACCATCCATGATCCTTCAAGTCTGGGCAGCAGCCCTCCTAAATTCGTAGAATGCCATATTATTTTCATTCAAACTACTTTAATCAGCTGTTTTCTTGCCTGAATCCTCCAATACCAATAACTAAATTTGTTTTTATAGGATTGTTTCTCATTCACTTTTGGTATCTTTAGTTTTTGAACACTGGTTGAAATACAGTAAGTTCGGTAAATATTTATTAGTAGAATAAATGCATGACCTAGAAGGTACTTAAAGATCACCTATATACCTCCCTGGATTTTACACATGAAGCCTAAAAATAATTGAATGGAAACTAACAGAATCTAAATGGATCTGGATCAAATATATATTCACAGAAAAGAGTTATCAATAAATGAGAAGAATTCATTCTTTGACTTTTATATTATCACTTCCACAATCCATCAGAGATCATGAACAAACTGCCCATGAACAATCAGAAACTTTATATTAATCTACATGAAAAATCAAAAATGGACTTGAGACCAACGAAGAAATTAAAAAGAAACAGATAGATGCGAAAAGTCATTCATTAAGAAAAGAAAGAAAGAGAAAAATACTTCAAAGAAGTTGTTATACCCCCAGGCCACAGGTATCAGCATGGCCCATACACTTTCAAACTTTTAGTTCAAAATTTTTGGTGTTTACTTGTGGTCTTATCTATTAAGCTCAATAAATTGGAATATGCAGCAGAATATTTAAGAAACATAGTTTAAATGTCAAAACTTATTTTTTATTTCCTTAAGCCTTAATTAATTTTGGTTCCCAAAACTTTGTTTTTCATTCACAAACTATAAAGTTTCCTTTAAAACTTCTTTAATGGTGGTGTCAAATGAGTTCACCATTTAATAGGATTGGCTTTTCTCCTAACTGCAAGGGACTGCCTTCCACCCTCTCATCCAGCTGCCCGGCCTTGTGTAATTCTCATTTCCATTCTCAATTGTTTTAGTTCCTCAAGGGAAAAAAAAAATCTACCTAACTCCTATAGGTGTTGCAAGGATTAATAAATTGCAAAGCACACTGGAAAATTTGGATAAAATGTCCTCTGACAGACTGGAATATTATCATAACTACAAGCATCATTTCCAGATGCAGCAGCTACAGGCACAAGAGAGCAGATCTGGAAATCGCATCCAAGCCTCCCACATGGAGGGTTATTGCCAGGCCAAAGAGTTACATTTTGATATTTAAATATCAGTGATTTTATATCAAAGCCATCTTGCTGAGAGCGGTTTGTCTGGGAGCATAAAGTGCCTGAATTGGCCAAACAAAAGGCAACAGTCCTGAGTCATTAAGACTTTATAACCACAACAACAGTATTCCCAGGACAGGGTTTATCTCTATTAGAAATCAAAGAGAACTTTCCTTTCCGTTGAACAGATAACTCAAAATTATAAATAGCCAGCTTCAGTAGACTGGCTCTTTATGGAGTCAAGTGGGTTACAAATTCCTTGAAATTTGAGAAGTCTCTATGAAAGGGATACTGAACTTAGGTTAGTGCTCCCAAGTGAATCTTGGCGTGGATTTTTGTCTGGGAATTTAGATTTTAGATGTGAGTAGGCTTACTGTTTCAAGGAATTCAATTTAACCCAGATACAGAAGTGTATATGGTGAACAATCTGAATATCAGTGAAACTGATTTTCTTCTGTTTGAACCACTATATACCTAACAGTTTATGATTTCCATTGTTTTGTTTTTTTTTTTTTCACACCAGAGGTGCAGAGGGTTAGGTCAATTATACTTCGTAGTTACTGGCACATCACAGTAACATCACTGGTGGTGTGAAGCTCATCTTATACTGGGTTTATTTATTTTTTCTTTCTATTCCCATTTCCTATTCCCTTTTGCCAATCCCACCCCCTACTCAGGATGTCATCCTAATGTGTGTGATTGGTATCCTTTTATTTTCATTTGTTGTTTCAAAATGTTGTGATATTGAGTGCATGTATTTTAATAGGCAGAAATAATTGTTATACATTTGAAATTTTGCTTATTTTTCACTCAGCACTGTGTTTCAGAAATTTTTTATTTATATAAAATAGTTGTACGTATTTTTGAGGTACATATGCTATTTGATACCTGTATACAATGTGTATTGATCAAATCAGAGTAATTGTGATATTCATCACTTCAAACCTCTATCTTTCCTTGTTCTGGGAACATCACAATTCCTCTCTTCCGGTTATTTTGAAACATCCTATAAGTTATTGTTAACTATAGTTTCCTGACTGAACTATCAAATACTAGAACTTATTTCTTTTATCTAGATGTAGAGATACAAGTATGCCCATGTATAACTATGGCTGTATGAATTTCTAGTGTGTTGCCTCTGGCTCTAATGAGGTATTCTTTATCGTGGAGCCTCCATTCTTTATCTATTCCCCAGTGGCAGCTGCCTACATTGTCTCTAACCTCTTGCTAGCACAGATAACATGATGAAGAACTTTCCTATATGTGTTCCGTCATAGCCTGTGCAAGGATTTTTCTGGGACATGCTTTGTAGTGGGTTGTGGTAATACAGCAGGTATGTGAACTTAATTGGATTAAGACTTGCCACAGATTGCTTTTCAGGGTGACTGCACAACCCTACACTCTGTGCAGGAGGTTTTCCATTTTCTAGGACTCCTTCCAACATTTGGCATTGTCCAGCTTTCTAAATGTTGCTAATCTCATGAGTGTAAAGTGATATGTTATTGTTGTTTTAATTAGCATGTCTTTAATTCCTAATGGATTTGAGCATATTTCATGTTTGTTAGTCTTTGGAGTTTCCTACATTGCAAATTCTTTTTTCTAACTTTGCACATAGTTTTCTTGGCCCATACTTTTCTTTCTTTCTTTTTCTCCTTTTTCTTTTTTTAAAAGAGTCTCACTCTGTTGCCCAGACTGGAGTGCAGTGGCATGATCATAGCTCACAGCAACTTTCACCTCACAGGTTCAAGCTATTTTCATGCCTCAGCCTCTGGAGTAGTTGAGATTATAGGTGCTTACCACCACATCTGGTTAATTTTTCCTAATTTTAGTAGTGATGGGGTTTTGCTGTTGGCTAGGCTGGTCTTGAAATCCTGTCCTCAAGTGACCTGCCTTCCTCGGCCTCTCAAAGTGCTAGGACTACAGGTGTGAGCCACTGTTTCTGGCCTCTAGGGGATAAATGATTGGATTAGGGAATTATAAAGGTGAGACCCAATTCCCAGCAGTTTTACTTATAAACTGTAAGACTTTGGATCAAATGATTTCTCAATGTGTCCATTTAATCACCCAGATAACATGAAGATATTGTTATCTACATTTTCTACATGCATAAGAAATACACAATATTGGGCCTGAACAAGACGGGACTAACAAAATAACGATTATCATTGTTGAATATTATATCATTGTTGAATACATACCACATAGTAGACTCTATTTCTTTTTTCTGGTTATAGCCCTAAATTTGTTTGAACAACTATCACTCTTGCATTCTCTTGGCATGTATTTGACAGGGTACTACCTGCTCAGAAGTGAAATTTATAAGTTATACTCAGGAGAAATCAGTCATCTTCTGTGTATAAATTACACAGTAATTTATACAAAGTTGAATACAAGACCCAATTTAGATCCACTGAAGTCTACAAAACTGATTTCTGGAACATTGGTTGGTGCAATCAGGAAACTGGATGTAAGGATGGGGTGTAGCTCCTATCTTCCAACATGATAACGTATTTGAGAAAGCTGAAAAAAAGAAGTTCAGTCCTTATGACAAGTTTCAGTCTAAATTAGACCTCAGTCTGAAGCCACCTAAAGGACAATTTTCTAGGTAGGTATGTGAATGAGTACAGTCTTTTTTATATTACGGTAGTCCCAGGTACTCAAAGGTTTCAGTTACCTGTGGTCAGCTATGGTCTGAAAACATTAAATGGAAAATTCCAGAAATAAACAATTCATAAATTATTAACTGTGTGCCATTTTGTGTAGCATGATGAGATCTCACAATGTCCTACTCAATCCCAGCTAACACGTGAAGCATCCCTTTGTCCAGAGTATCCACATTGTATATGCTACCCACCAGTTACTGACTTAGTAGCCATCTTGGTTATTGGAGTGACTGCCCTGGGATGGTAGTACTTCTTTTCCTGTAATCCTTATTTTGCTAAGATCTATGGTAAGAATGAATCTATCTATGAAATTACGAACAAGGAAAAATAAATTAATGCCTAATATATATATACTTCATTACAATCTGCAGTTTTAGGCATCTACTGGGGGTCTTGGAATGTATCCCCTGAAGACAAGGAGAGATCACTGTATACTCATTTAGATTGTGTTTCCTGTTGCTTGCAGCTGAAAGAAGCCTTAAGACACTATCAAGCAGAAAATTTTGAAATATATCGCTTCCACTAAAAAGTAGTTAAAATAATTTTGATTCTTTAAGAAATAAATGACAATGGAAATAAATGAACAGATTCTTGAAAGAAAATCTTTCTAGGAATGTTGAGTAAATAAATTAGTTTTGAGGAAATAATTTAAGCATGTTATAAAACCAGTTTAGAGATAATTCCATTAGCTGCATGTTAAAAATACTTGATTCATAAAATATGTTACAATCTGAAGCTATAAACTACCAGGCAGATAAATTTCTCAAAATGACACCCCCAAATGAGCTCAATTTGCAAAAACATATAAAGATTTCAAGTAAATTTATGTGAAGTGCATTTGCATGGTGATATTCAGTAAGATTGAATCAGAGGCACTTATAACTTTAGATTATTGCATTACATTAAATCTCATTTAAAGTAAATAAACCATGAGAAAAAATAGTGTAAATTTGTTGTTAAGTATAGTATCTTGAGCCAGAGGGTGGGAAGTGGGAAAAACATTGATCAAACAACTGATTTAATTGGGAGAAATAAATTGTATCTTGCATAAAATTTGAAAAGAAAAATCCCATTTTCCAAAATAATTAGTAGAAAAACTTTTACAATGTCATAAAACCATGCCTCTTATTTGTCAAACTTTTTTGAAGGAAGTCAGTCATAGCCAGCTAACCTATAAATTCTTTCAAGTTAATCCATTGCAGAAATGGCAAGTCTTATGTTCCTCAATATTCTACCATCACCAAACTCCATCTACTTTCCAGCGATAATTGATTGGACTGGAGCTAAGAGCATGGACTAAGTTAGATGATTCACATTTAATTCTTTCAAAAATTTGGAATTTCAATAATGAGAGACTAATCCAGTGAAATAATAGTGAGAGCTCGATTTTTAGATGGGATAGAATCTGGTCTGGTGTTAGGTGCATGAAAATCCAATGTTATCCCTCTATTATTATTATTTTTTTGATCAGTCATGTTTATTTCAGGTGTTTGAATTATTTTCTGCTTCTAACATTCAGGAAACTCCTGTTAAAGCCTTCCAAAGAATCCTCCTAATTTCTTTTACATGGAGATTCATACAAGATGTAACTGGTGACCTTTAAAACTGAAAAAAAAAAAAAAGAACCCACTGACTTCAGTTCATATCTAATTTTGAGTGTCTAAATCATTAGTACTCAGAACTTGATGTATTTATGGCATTCTGGGGTTTGAACATACCTTGAGACACCAAGAAATTTATTTAGATAAATCATGTCTTAATTATTCAGGGAGTGAAAATATCTGACATATTTTTTAGGAACATTAGTAAAAGAAATTCTCCAAAAAATGTTTTATTTGTAAAAAATTAAATTACCTTGATGTCAAAAGTTGATGTTAGCAAGTTCAAGTTCCCCATGCTCAAATCTAGATAGATCTTTCTGGAGTTTGAATATGGTTATCCATGATATTTAGAATAGTTTTCAAACCTCCGAAAACTGCCTGTGCCCTATCTCAGCCTTCTCTCTAGTATCATTCATGCCTAGGTTACATGTCCTCCCTACTTGTAAGTTTTATTTACTTATTTGTTACACTTGACACCAAATGACTGATAGACCTCATTTTATTTTCCCCCTTTTCTTCCTCCCATACTTTTTATTCTTGCAAAAATTATTAATTTAATGCTACTATGCCATAATGCATCTGTGTACCCAGTGGTGAACAAGCAGTGGGCACTGCCATCAAGGGCTTATTTGGCAGAGTCAGATAAACAAACAGGTATTTAAAATGGTTGGATAAGCTTGAAGATAAGATAATTCGGGCATCATTAAAAGGACACATGATTTGAGAGAGAGTATAAGAAGGCTTCCTGTAGAAGGTGAATATTCACCTGGACCTAAAAGAGGTAGAGTGAGAGAGGGATAGGATAGCAGAGACGTACATTTCTACAAAGGCTCAAAAGCACAAGCGAACATGTAAGCAAGGGTTTGCAAGAAAGTTAATATAGTTACTGTTGTTGGTGGGTTGTGTGTGTGTCTGTGCCTGTGTGCATGTGTGTTGTGTATGTGTGGTTGGTGGGGGCATGGTGTGTGTTGGTGGTGTGTGTGTGCATGTGTGTTGTGTATGTGTGGTTGGCGGGGGCATGGTGTTGGTTATGGAGGAGGTGAGAGATGTGAGAAATGAGGTTAGAGCCAAGCCAGAGCCAGCTTTTGAATGACACAACCTTTCTGAGGAATTTCTGCCATACACGGAGGGCAAAGGACAAACTGAAGGGTTTCTAGCAAAAGAGTTACAAGGAAGTCAGTTATACTCTCTGTTTATGTAGGAAAGAGATGGGCTTTGAATTGACACACTTTATATATTGTTCTTTTAAAAATTGCTTTTTAATTTTATTTCAATAGTTTTTTGGGGAACGGGTGGTTTTGTTTTGGTTACATGAATAAGTTCTTTAGTGGTGATTTCTGAGATTTTGGTGCATCCGTCACCTGAGCAGTGTACACTCTCCTCAGTAGGTAGTCTTTTATTCTTCACCCCTCTCTTGCCCTCCCCATCAAGTCCCCGAAGTCCAATATATCGTTCTTATCCACATAGCTTAGCTGCTACTTATAAGTGAGATCATATGATGCTTTGTTTTCCACTATTGATTTACTTCACTTAGAATAATACCTCCAACTTCATCCAAGTTGCTGCAAAGGCCATTATTTGGCTCCTTGTTGTGGCTGAGTAGTGTTCCACGGTGTATATAAGCACATTTTCTTAATCCACTCTTTGGTTGATGGGCATTTAAGTTGGTTCCATATTTTTGCAGTTGTGAATTGTGCTGCTATAAATATTCATGTGCAAGTTTTGTTTTTCCATATTATATAATGACTTCTTTTCCTTTGGATAGATACCCAGTAGTAGGACTGCAGGATCAAATGGTTGTTCTACTTTTACTTCTTTAAGGAAACTCCATACTGTTTTCCATAGTTGTTGTACTAGCTTAAATTTGTAGAAGAGTTCATTTTTTATCACATTAATGCCAACATCTTTTTGTAACGCTATTTTTTTAAAATTATGAGCAATCAAGAGAAATAAAAGGTATCCAAATTGGAAAAGAGGAAGTCAAACTGTTGCTGTTTGCCCATGACATGATCATATGTTCACATGTCACACATAATATGATCATGTGTGCCCATGATGTGATCACACTAAAGACTCATCTGAAAAGCTCCTAGATCTGATAAATGAATTCAGTAAAGTTTTAGGATACAAAATCAATGCACACAAATCAGTAGTACTGTCATACACCAACAGTGACCAAACTGAGAATCAAATCAAGAACTCAATCTCCTTTATAACAGCTGCAAAACAAAAACAAAAACAAACAAAACCTTAGGAATATACTTAACCAAGGAAGAAAAAGATCTCTAAAAGGAAAACTACAAAACTGTTAAAAGAAACCATAGATGACACAAACAAATGGAAACACATCTCATGCTAATGGATAGTTAGATCAATATTGTGAAAATGACCATACTGCCAAAAGCAATCTACAAATTCAATGCAATTCTCATCAAAATACCATCATCATTCTTCACAGAACTGGAAAAAATGATTCTAAAATTCATATGTAACCACAAAAGAGCCCACATACCCAAAGCAATACTAAACAAAAGGAACAAATCTATAAGCATCATATTATCTGACTTCCAATTATACTACAAGGCTATAGTTACCAAAACAATGTGGTGCTGGCATAAACATAGGCACATAGATCAAGGGAACATAATGGAAAACCCAGAAATAAAGCCAAATATTTACAGCCAACTGATCTTTGACAAAGCATTTAAGAACATAAAGTAGAGAAGGGACACCTTATTCAATTAATGACGCTTGGATAACTGGCAAGCCATATATATGTTGTTTTCTAAGATACCTCATATCTATCCATCTCCAAGTATTTGTGGGTTACACAGTTGAAGAACTACAGTCTTCAGAGACACAATCTAACTGCAGTGATCATCTTTACATATGAGAAAAGGAAGCCTCAGGGACTAACAGAGAGACAGCAAGTAACCCATCAAGTTAGCATGAGGGATAGGAGCAGAAGCACAACCTTCTGCTCCTTGGTGTGAACTAGTAAGCTAAGGACTTTTTTCTTTTTCTTTTAAGACCTAGTATCTGAAGAACAAAAATTAACTCTTATCAATGTTTTATTATCTTAAAATCCTATAGTAGATGATTTATGAATATTGTTGGAAGGGAATTATTTCTGTGTATAGAATGATTAGCTCGTAAACATGGTATATAAGAACATACAGACAGCAGGTCTAAACCAGACATCCTAATTTCATCTTGATTTATGGTACCTGTGATTTCCTGAAAAAGATTTTAAGCATACTATCTCTGGAATTAAATTGTGCTTTATTAACTATAAAATATGCATATGCTATTAATACATAAAAACATTTTAAACTCTATGTAATGAAAAAAATCTTTATAAGAGAATATTTGAGTATTTGGTTAATAATAGCAAATGGGGAAAATGTTCTGCTAAGGGAAGTTGCAATTAATATTAAAAATAATAATTAAAGAATATTATTTTTTGTTTTTCTTTATACAAGTTTTTAAAATATTTTTGCTATTATTTCTGAAGAATATAAGACAGTCAATCAAGTCAAGTGGTACTGAGACCCATGTCATTATCCTGTGTGGTGGTTATTTTTCAAAGTTTTGGAATCAGTTTTCAGACTTGAATATATATTGGTTGCCTATGTGTTCTAGACTAGCTAGGATATAATTGTATTATTTACACCTTAATGAAAATAAGTTTTAATTTAAGATAAACATATTTTTAAACTCATGTTCTACATAGGCAAGCACCAATCAAAACTTTTTTTCCTGCTCAGAGTTGTAAGAGAAGAGTTCTCTGCATGACCCAGCTCTCACTTCCAGTATAGGGAAAGGTGACTACAGACTTGAAAAGCCGAGTGGGTAATTTGAGACATTTTCTCTCTGACTCTACTAAGAAGGAAAACATTGCTGTCTTCCAATCTAGGAATCAGCAGTTCTCTAAAGGAGGAATGCCTGGGGGATGGAGGTGCCAGGTGAGGAAATGAGATGGGAGTACAGTTTAGAAAAATAACTTTACCAAAGGCATTTTGAGTTGCTTCAGAGAGCTCCAGAGCTATTGTTTGGTTCTGGATCAAAACAGCTGCTTCCTTTTCTTGCTTGACTGGTAACAAAATACTTAGCCTCTCTTGACTAAATCTTGCTCACATTTCTCATTTATGCAGAAAAGGCATTCTATGTATGCATTTAACCAGTTACACAACAATGTGGGCTATCCTTAAGGAGCAATTTGAAAAATATTTTTCTAAAAATCTGAAATCAAACCGACTGACTTTTTTGGTGAATCATAATGAAATATTTAAACTGTTGAGTACACAAAAATGGATCCTAGGTTGGGTGTGGTGGCTCATGCCTATAATCCCAGCATTTTGGGAGGCTGAGGGGGCAGATCACCTGACACCAGGAGTTCAAGATCAGCCTGGGTAACATGGCGAAACCCATCTCTACTAAAAGTATAATTAAAAAAAAATAGGCAGGCATGGTGGCAGACACTTGCAGTACTAGCTACTCGGGGGGCTGAGGCACAAGAATTGCTTGAATCCCAGAGGCAGAGGCTGCAGTGAACCAAGATCTCCCCACTGTACTCCAGCCTGAACAACAGAGCAAGACTCTGTCTCAGAAAAAGTAAAGTAAAATAAAATAAAATGTATCCTAAAATGTGGTAGAGTAAATGATGGTTGTAGGTACAGAGAGTTTTTAGTAAGAGCCTCTGTATATTAGAATGTGCATAAAAATAAAAATCTAATAGTTTTATCTATAAATTGATACTACAGAATTTTAAAAGGCAGAGTATTTTGACTGTTAGTGAATACTACACAAGAGATTAAAATAATTTCAATAATTTCTCATTAAATTTGAGTTATATAAAAATATTTTAACACATTCTGAACCTTTTAAAGAGTTGTAACTGAAGAAGTCATTGTCTATATGTATTCAAAACCGCTTTTATAGGGATCAGGGTGATGGTGATGCACTTACTCATTAGGAAGCTTAAGAAGTTGGTCTTTGCAGACAAGTAAATATGCTACTTTTTGCCTGTATAAATAATGATGAAATGCACTATGTTTACTTGTTTGCTTTTGCTTTTTTCAATGAATCAGGGTCCCAGTATGTTGCCGAGGTTGGAGTGCAGTGGCACAATCTCAGCTCACTGTGGCTTCCATCTCCTAGGCTGAAGGGATCCTCCAGTCTCTCAGCCTTCTGGGTAGCTGGGACTGTAGGCATGCACCACTACACCCAGCTAATTTTCTTGTTTTTTGTTGAGATGGAGTTTCGCTTTGTTGCCCAGGCTGGTCTCAAACTCCTGAGCTCAAGCCATCCACCTTCCTCAGCCTCCCGAAGTACTGGGATGACAGGCACGAGCCACCGCACCCGGTCCCATGTTTTCTTGCATGACATGACTACTCCAAGCTTAAATTCATGCTCAGTAGACACAACCACCTTAGCTTACATTTTTGGGTTTCATGTTTGGATTATTCCACATTCTCCTTTAAGTAACCTAACTTTTTATCAGAGTGTGTGTGTGCGTGCGTGTGTGTGTGTGTAATCCCATTATATCTTAGCTTTTCTATTGTGATTCACTTCAAATCTACTTGGAAAGTAAGTGGAACATAAAATAAACAATTCTAAACAAATAGAAGTTTCACAGTACATTTTGCAGCATTTTAAAGAGCAGTACTTAAAATGTGATTCAGCACTTCCACAGGTCTTTAAAATTTTGTATATGTGTGTGTATGTGTGTAATAAAACTAAGTGATGAAAAAAGGCAGGCTGGGAAAGTACTACTATAAACATGTTTTATTGAAGTAAAACTGAACTAAACAGGCCTAGTTTAAACATGTTTACTAAATTTAACTTTCCCTAATAAATCTAAACCTATCTCAGAATTGACAACTAAGATGTATGCATACAAACTCAATTTTGTTTTGCAAAATAAAGTTTAAATTTGCAACACATAAAAACACAAATGTAGGGTATGGCTACTTTTCGCCTGTGTTTTTGTATACCAAACTAAGGCTAATTACTTTACCTTATGTCTGTCTACCTTCCAGTTATTTTTATTTTTTTCTTTTATTTTATTCACATATGCTGGAAAGAAACATGTGGAGAAATATATTATATGTATATGTACACACATATAAATACACACTTATTACATATCATATTCATTGGTTCAATAAATTTTATTCTGTGGTCTCTTAGGGATGTTTTTCCTAAATTTTTCCAACTAAAAATAACAATAAGAGCTACCATTTATTCAGAGTTTATTATGTGCTAAGTTCTGTGCTAAATATTTTACTGTTTCACATGTCATAGTTTCAACAACACTATAAAATTTTGAGGCTGGTACTCTTACTATATTTACTTTGTGGGCGAATAAGCTAAAATACAGAATGATTTCACAACTTCCCTAAAACCATACAGCTACTATGTGTGAGAACATGAATCCAAACCCAAGTCTCACTTACTAGACCCATTCTGGGCCTAGCTCTGGATATAGACTTCAGTAAATCCTTTTCTTACTTGCAGTCTGAACACCAATTTAATTCCTCCAGCCTCATTTAATCCTGAAGAAAATTTCTTTAAAATCATCTATGACAGCTAAAGGTCAACATAAAACCAAGTTAGATCATGGCATATTAGTGAACAAATCCAAATATTATTTAACTTGAACCTAAATTGTATCTAAATTGTAAAATACAAATATTTAGCACATCTATTTTTTACACTAAAATTGTAGAAGTTTAGTGTCAATTTCATGATCCAATTTTCACAATTGGGTAATTTCCTCCTCTATTGTTTTGTCTCTAATGACTGTTGTTGTTGTTTATATTTAATTTTGTATGTTGTCTCCAACCACTTTGAAGGTAGAAATAATATAAATGAATTTTCAGTAAATAAAACTATACTAAATCGAGGCAATCAGCTGGCTGTGAACAACTGACAAGAACGGTTTACATTTTTCTCCAAGGGATTTCACTTCTCCCCGAAATCAATTTCTCTCTCTCACTGGTAGTTTCTGTATCAAAATCTTAACGTTTCTCTACGCAACTGCTTTCGCTGCGTGTAAAATATTTGTAAACTTTTTTTTTGCCTAGTAAAAATCTAGTAAGTGGAGAAAAATAGCAACTCTCCACTTTTTTAATTTCTTTTTTAGAGGGAGTCTGTCACCCAAGCTGGAGTGCAGTGGCACTATCTAGGCTCACGGCAACCTCACCCTCTGGGTTCAAGTGATTCTCCCACCTCAGCCTCCCTAGTTGCTGGGATTACAGGTGTGTGCCACCACGCTCTGCTAATTTTTGTATTTTCAGTAGAGACAGGATTTCACCATGTTGGCCAGGATGGTTTAGATCTCCTGACATTGTGATCTACCAGCCTAGGCCTCCCAAAGTGCTAGGATTACAGGTGTGAGCCACTGAGATTTGTTAAAAGATGGTGATAACATCTGTAAAAAGTTTTGCCAAACCCAAGATCCCTTTGCTAAAATGCATATGTATTTTCCTTTATCCCCTCCTGGCCAGGTATCTGGACCATCTATAAGTGGGTCACTGAATGCTAATGAATCAGAGCAAAAACACAGTATCAAGTAACCCATGAGTCTTGCTTGGAACAAGGATATATTAGCTCTGATGACTTGTACACTTATGCCACAATAGCAATAAGTTTCAGTGTTAAATCATCTCTCTCTTTATGTGTAGAAGTAGATCACTTCTAACCAGTGTCCTTCCTGCTGATGTTCCTTTCTCACATGTGGGAAAATAGAGATCTTCCATCTGTATCCTTTTTAGCCCCTTACACCACATATTTACCGAAAACATACTCCACATGCAAGCAGACATCATAAACTAATTGGAGGAAGGAGTTTGTAATATATCTTCTCTTTCCTACTCCCCCACTTCAACCCAACAAACAATTTATATGTAAATTAACACAGAGCTAAGGAAGACACTAAGTTGCCTAAATTAAATGACAGTCAGTCTCTGAGGACCAGTAAACATTGTCCAGGACATCAAGGATTATGGTCTTTCTCCTCAACGACCTGACAAGACAAAGGGTGGTTTGGATAATAGACATACAGTCTGGGTTCATCTATTTGCATATGTAGAAATTAAAGTATGATTACTGTATGTTCAGAGACTTTTCATTGTTTCTGCCTGTTTTGGAAACACTTACTATAATATTTTCCCTTTTAAACAGCTCAATTTGCATTAACTCCATAACTTAAATGCCATAAATGGCAAAGATACGGATGGTTTTTAGATCTTTATTTATGACATATATACACATAATAAGAACATCACATCAAATAAATAAAATCCTCATCCTTGTTACAGAGAAAGTGCTGTTTTGGATGTTAAGGGAAAATAAAATATACACTAATCTATCATTAGAAATTCAGAAAAAAATATTTAATATAAATATTAATTTTAACTTTTGCTTATTTTCTCTTTTCCTACACCTCATCAGGCAAAAAAACCCCACAAATCCTCTTTTAGGTATTTGTCAAGTTTTTAATTCTTTTTAAATAAAATAAGCAATGGTTTTGACATACATAAACTTTAAAAAATATTTTCATCAAATAACTTTTTTAAGGAAACTTAAAGATTTAGACAACTTATTATACATAACTAATTAGAAAGCTAATTATCAGAATGGAATTGACACATACCCTATCTGAGGGACAATTTAGGTCACAGATATGCTTCAGGGATAGGAAGAGGAGAACAATTTCTTGTTTTTTAAATTTCTGAGTCTTGCTTAATATTCTCACAGCAATATGAATTATGCATGTATGATTTATTCTTGAATTTTCATTAAAAATAGATAATTATTTATGTGTTTTGTCTAAAGAAATGATGTCCAAGGTTTAAAGTGAAATTAAGCACATTGTCTTACTATGGAACTATTGATTCTAATGTTTGGTAATGTTACATAGAGTTTCCAAACTTATTTGACCAAGGGATCCTTTTCCTTCCTGTGGAATACCTCCAAGGAGTAATATTTTATAGAATCTGTTAATATATCATCTACATTACAAAATGGAGTTTTGCATTTATTGTATTACATGATTTGGCTATATTTTTTGCAAGTCTCTCTAAAGCTCTCTTCTCAAGCTACATTTAAAAAAATTATTCACCACTTTAATAATGAATTAGAAAGAATAAAATAATAATTTAAAAACAACTGCCCATTATGTTCAGCTGGAAATAAGGGGACATTTTATCAACCTTATAACCCTTTCTGAAAGAATCCCACTGATAGAAACCTACTTTGGTGATGAAAAAGCTACTAAAAAGACAATTTCAAAGGGAATTGTGTCTAATGGGTTTGCCTTGTATTTTTTTTAAAGATATCACTAAAGTAAGTCAATGCTAGCCACATTAACCAGTAATAATCACAAATTTTAGCTAATAAATTATTAATGTAATGTAGACCATTTGTCAGCAGAAAACGCTTTATCCAATCTTTTCATTCTCTTCATTACCACTCCTTGAATAGTCTGATTAACTGTCAGTTACATACATAATTCTTGTTACAGTTTGTTTATTGCTTTTCAGCAACCCAGTAATCCTAGTGGATGAAAATATTTTTCATTTGTCACAGTGACACGTGCTATGAAGTGAAAACACGAACAGCTGCAGGATTCCCTAAACTGATATAACACATATTTATTTACGATTCCATCCCATTTTTTAAAACTTCCTATTTAACTAAAATTAACCACAGGATTAGACTTTGGTTTCAGATACGCCTTTATTGTAAGATAGATACAATTTCAGAAAAAAAAAAATCCGCAAAGACTTTGACTGTCATATCTCAAGCTTGACATTTTAATATATTTTTTACTAAGGAATTTATTGTGCAACAGATTCTCTGATAAGCTTTGCTGCCTTGTCTAACTCATGGCTCTTAAATAGCTCCCAGTTCTACTTAGTCCAGTACAGGCACCATTTTCATCAGCTTTCTATAGGCTAGCATCTTGGGTGGTAGGTTATGTTGCTTTATCCTTAGAATATTTCTGCATTTCTACATTCTTTCTTGAGCCATGGAACACTATTGTAAAAGTAGCCACAAAGATAAAACATAAGCATGTAAAAAAATTTAAGAGGAGAGCCTTGAGGGGTGAAGGAGGGTATCTTATTTTTATTTCTTCTGAGAAATTTGGAGCTTAAAATAAATGTCATTTCTACCATTTTAAGTTTTTGTTATTTTTTTAAAAAACTGTCATATAAATGTCTTATTAAACAATTATATTTGATAGAATTCTAAGCAAAATTTACTCTAAAATAAAGATAATAAATCCATGGTTCTATTGGTAGCAAAGTATATATACTCTGGTAATAAAAAAATACTTAAAATCTGATTTAGAAGACTTTTATTATGCATGAGATAGACGTAAAAACTGAAGAAGGGAAATATTAGGAAGCCTTATATTTTAGAAGATTATATAAATAATAATGTAATAAAAACTAAAATGGTCAGTTACCTTATATAGACAATTTAAGTTTCATCCTGTGAAACTTTCCCAAGTGAATGTGAACTGGCATCTTGCATATCCTCCCTAAATATATTTATTTGTCCTACATGATGAGTGATAAAAATAATCCACTATCAAAAAATTAGGAAATTTAAAATGTAAACCTTGAATCCTATTGTCATTTAAGAAAGTTGAAGCTCTGGCAGCAATATGCTAGGATTCCCCTATGGAAAGAATTGGTTTTAGGGAATATGGTTCCAAACCATCCCCATCACTTCCTATGTTCTTATACCCAGGCCATTTCATGCATGTATAGTACCTGCCTGTACTCTGTAGGCATTGGTGTTTGAAACTGTTACTAACTACAATAAATAAATTCTCTTGGATAGAGTCCCAAAGGCACCTCTCTTATACTGAATCCGATTTTATTGCAAAGAGGGTTATGATAAATTTATAGTACATGATTAAATATGGATGCTCTAACATGATTGCAAATGGAGTACTGCACAAAAGAATATCAAGATAAAACTGAGTGCACAGTAAACCTTTTAAGTGTTACAGTTGAAGATTTTCCTAAATAATAATGAATCTTTCATTTTTATAATCTAAGAGACAAAGGGACTCCCTCGAGTTCCAAGGAATTCTTCCAAATTGTATTGTCTTGACATTACTAAAAGAAAATTATCGATCAGTACAAATTTACACAGACACTTCTATTTATTTCTACTGGTGAAAAGGCCCAAATCTATTTCACTTTTTCCTATGGATATCAGGAACAAGATAGGTAAAAGAATATTACTCATTTATAGATCAAGAATTGTTTAAATGAAGAGGATATTTGAGATTGTTTCCCAAGTGAGGATTTGCCCAATCCATAATACATAAAATATATTAAACTGCTCAAAAATAATGAAGATATGACATATATTATTGACAAAGTATATTCAGCTAAATTATTAAATAGCTTCTGACTAATCTGTTTCTGAACAGAATTATATTGCTCTTAAAGTAGCTATTTTTTAAAATTTAAACACCGATTTGAGATACTATGTTTTAGGATGCCTAGAAATTTCAACATCAAGGCATAAATCAGTATCTGTTCTTACTTTTCAATTGTTTTTGGGGGAAAAATGTGCTAAGTATTACTTGTGTGATTGGTATACAAAGTTACATAAAGATCACATGAAGATATCATCACAGACATTGAAAAATATGTCAAGTGATATCTAACATAATTATGATATTTCAGTTGTATACCAAGGAAGTAAATAAAAGTAGGCAAGGGCTTTTTAATGGACAAGTTAACTTGTACCATGTAAATGTGAATCTTTGGCTATCTCTTATCCCATTGTGTATGTTAACAGGATTAGCTAGCATTAGTCCTCCATCCACAAGAAGTGTGATATGCAGTGTGACCTGTAAATCTCTCCTGGGATTCAAAAGGGCTAAGTTGAACCATGCATGATTTCAAAGTAATTCTCAGCACAATTATCTGCTTGACCTGCAAGATGAACAAGCATATCATTTAATTAATTGCCAAGCTCTTGTGAACAGTGCTGTTCATTTTTCTAGTAATTGCATGATGATCTGCCCTTGTTGATTCTTATGGGAATGACCAAAATTGCACATTAACTGGTTTGATGACCACTTTCCACATTGCCATCCAACACTACTTTCAATCTTGACATGAATGATTCCTTCTTAGGAGTATTATAAAAGCATCCCAAAGACAGTGTTCCCTTACAGCCATGATAAATATTGTTTGATCATCTAAGGTCACAATACAAAAGCATTTTCTTTCCACTTATGACATACAAATGTAAACCACATCTCTAAAACTGTAGAAGTATATAGCATTTTAAAAGCTAATGATATCCATGGCATGATGAATACTGATCCAGAAAGAACAGAAATGATGCAACAATTATGTTCATTTGTTCGGCCATAATAAAGGTGAAATATTTCAATTTCATATAGGTGTGTGAAGAGAAGAGGAAAAGGGAATGTATGCTTTTCTGTTATGAGGGAAAACATAATGGAAATCTGGCATTAAATTATTCTGATATGCAAGTTGCCATCTATTACTGCAGGTGTTTATTCTGGATGCTAAATGAAGAATTTATTTTACGAACAAACAAATTAAGGAACAACAACTCACGCAGGGAAAAAGAAAAAAAAAATTCCCAAAATATTTGGCTCTGGAATTTGTCTACTGAATGTTTTCTCTTTCTCTTTCTCTCTCTAATTTTCTTAGTGTTTATATGTCTGTTTGCCAGCTTGAGATTATTTTGCGTTCTCTAAAATCAGATCAGATTCTAGAGTGTAATAAATAAACAAAAAATCAATGAGTTAAACAGCTGAAATATCCGTTTCTATTTCAATTCATTGTGATACTCAATTATTTATCGCCTGAATTGCCTGATCCAGCATAAAGAGATGAAGTCAAAGCCACAGTGTGTGGAAGCAGTCTTTACTCCAATATAGACTTCTAATTGCAATGGTGTGGGTGTGTGCGCCCAAGAGTATTCTCCCCAGGAAGGAGCCCAGCTTTGTATCATGGAGTGATTGGTCTATTGTATATCTTTAGAGGAAAAAGAGAGTGAATCCCTTATTAAATAAATCATGACATAAAATAGTTTCTCGGAGAGAGATCCAAAATGGCCGCGTAGCAGCGGCTCCGGATTGTGGCTCGCTGTGAGGGCGCAGGAGCGAGTGGACGCCGCAGTTGCAGACGAATATTTGATGCCCACGGACTGGGAGATTCCCGGCGAGGGAGCCACGCAGGTCGCCAGTGCGACTCTTTTGGCCCGTGCGGCGCTTCTCGGTGCGGAGTGTGCGGGACTGGGTGGTGCCCTTTTGGTCGGGCGCAGCTGGTCCCATCCCCACAAGGAGAACAGCAATTGGAAGCC
>PVKP010035111.1:0-20000 GCA_004027715.1 Plecturocebus donacophilus | reverse complement strand
TTCTTTACTACATTGTTTTTATCAACTCTAAACACATGCCTCTGTGACCTTTATAATGTTTACAGTTGCAACTGAACTTATGACAAATTAACTCAGGAAATAAATTGAGTTATCCTTACTAGCATTGTAATTATCATCAGCAAGCCCTGAGATAGCCAGAGCCAAGACTAGTCAAGTGATTTATTTTCAAAGATTGCCACTAACTATGGTTCTTTAGGACCAAGATATAAAACAATTTCACTAAAAATTATTAGGCTAAGGTATCAATCATATGTTCATTACTAATAATGGATTTTTGGAGACTTTTGCGAAAGAAGTTGGTCTCTGCCAGATGCTGGCAGACCTCATTCACACCATGAAAGCCAATGTTACATGAACCAGATTAAGGACTCTCTTTATGGGGGATGTAGGAAGTGTATAATTTCAGGAATGACCAGACAGTACCATCATGCAAAGCTCCTTCACGTAGCAATGTAAATTGTGGGCAGGACAGTGGATACAACTTATTGCTCAACTCCTCCTCCAGCCTGCTCAATTTACTGAGTAAAGAAAGAGCAAATATGATACATCTTTTGGATTTCATAGAACAAAATGGTTTGTCCAGTAAGTCTTTCATTCAATGACTATTTATTGAATACTTACGTTTTTAGGACACTGTGTTAGATGCTGGATTGTATAAGAAAAATACAGTAGTAAATTCTATTCCCAGTGCTATTCTGACACAGTGAATGACCTTGAAAAATTTACTAAACATACTATGTTTGTTTCTCCACGAGTAAAATAGGGATATAGGGACACACAGTCTAATATCTCATAGAAATACTGTGGAAACAAATAAAATATTTTAATACAAATATGACATTAAAGTAAATTTCCAAAATAATACTTTGGATATGGCACTAATTTTTCCTCTAAGTGCTTTACTGTTTCTTTCACTCTCAATATAAAAACTACTTGATAAGATAAAACATGATGTATTTTATTGTAATTAGAATTGAGACAAATCCGCTATAATGTAAACAACATTGTTAACAATTGTGCTTTATCTGATTAAAGTTACGGTGATGATAGCACTTTAAAAATGTTATCTAAACTGTCATTTGTTTGTATGTTACCATCAAATAAAATAGTTGTAGCTCTTCTAAGTTTGAGGCCTTGCATTTTAAAAGGAAAAGAGAAATGGTTGGTTAAGAATCTGTCTTTAATGGTTCATTCATAATTCAAGTTATACTGGCCATGAATATGTAAGCCTTTCATAATTGCTTTAGTTATTTTGTATAACTGTTATACACTACTCCTGTCACATCCCTACTTTTACCCACCCTTCATCCCCTCTTAACAGATAAAGATCTGAAAATAAGAACTGATTTTTCCTAAGGCTTTTGATTTATGCTTAGTTTTCTTAAAGCCTGTTAAATCATCATTCAAATGGGGCAATTATTTTTTGGAATGAACCCTAGCAAAAGTACCTGTATGTTGACTCATTCTGGCATATATTTTTAAAACTTCTTGCAGAAATATTTTAGAAACTGGTATTGTGATACTGTGTGTTTTAGAGATTGAACTTACACCCCTGAGTAATCTTTCTGAAGAAAAAAAGCAAGGGAGATAACAAATGTTGCTGATAGAAAATTCAGTGACAATCTAAGCCAAGTGGCACATACAAAAAATGAAACTAATCCTTGGAGAAACTTGAAAATTTGCCCAAAGTAACTGACTACTTCAAAACTAGTCCTAGAACCTTTATCAACTAACTCCCAAATGTCCTTAAGTTTTCAGGGTATCATTACAAATATTGGCTTATTTTTCCAGTATCCCCAAATTCATCTTGCAAATTATAATCAGTGATAGACATGTAACCCTCTATGAAAATACGTTTTTTTTCCTACTTGAAAGCTGTAAAGTGCCTTAAGAGTATGTTGCATTCACTTGCTTTAGAGATAAAGAAAATGAATGTCAGAGGGGTTAGGTGGCAAGCCCAAGGGTACATTGTTAGTTGGCAGCAGAACCAACCGGATTGAGAGCTCAAATCTTCTTCTAATCCTATTCATATCCTCCCTGCCCTGTGTGACTCTGTATGATATTGCCACCATCATAAAAGCTTCCCTTCTTTATTTGCAAAGTAATTAAGAAATAGAAACTCAGCAGGACTTCCTAGGAGCTGGCCTTACAAGATTCTTTGCCCTACTCCTTTCAGGATTATATCAGCACTACCCTGTACCTTTCCTTTCCCCCTCATTAATCATACATGTCCATAAAACATTTAGTTATTACTGTAGATGCTTTTCTTTGTGTGTAAAATAAAAGCCTTTATTTTCTCAAAATATCCAATTATTAAAGTCATTAGTCAAAAAAAAACCAAATATGTGCCCCAAATAAAAAGAAAGCAAAAACAACTTTCTTTAATTACAACTCCTCTTAAGATTCAGGTTAACAAAATAAGAAAGATAAATAATTGTAAAGCCACTTGAACTCTAAAGAAGAGCTCAGAATAATTGAAGTGAATTATTACATATTAGTATTTGAGTCATATGAGTACCAGTAAGAAATACGTGTTAGCAAAGCAATGATAGCAAGAAGGAAATTCTTAGTTTCTCATATAGCCACATCCAGCTCCAGGTCATCTGCCCTCTGCAATAGCATCAAGTCACTTATCTATGCTTCTTGTTGAACTATGAGCATGAATTAAGTACTTACATGAAATCATTAGTAGTATTTTTTACCCACTATATCCCAAATTCTCTTAAATAACAATGGTCAGTCAGCGGAACACTCATGCCTCTGAATAGCTCTGCCAGGACAGATGTCTTTTCAGAACAACTGTGCCATGGCGGAGAGCCCACTGGATGAGGGGTCACAAACGGGGTCCACAAACCCAAGGTTAGACTTTAGGAGTAACTCTGGTCATTTACCTTCTCTGTCCTTCAATTCTTCATCTCCAAATGAAAATAAAAGTGCTACAGCAGCAAAAGGACTTTCATCTTTGGCAAAGAATATTGTGGAAAAGTACCTTGTAAAGTCATATTTTTGTTAAGATCTTTCAAATTTCCTTCCAGTTTTGTTATTAAATGATCCAAATACAGCCTCCATTGAAGACCTAGTCCAGCCAAGTGGCATTAGCCAAAGCAGCGAATAAAAATCAGAGCTACTCTAATCAAATACAAAAATGAGAACATTACCACTGACAAAAACAATCCTGCTTTTAAAAAAATAGGTTGTGTGTCATTGTTACAGAGTTACTATAAATCAATGACAGCAGAATATCCTTCAACCCGCTGAATCAGAACACATGTAGCATGTAAGAGGCCTGTGGAAAAGTGGTGCTCCGAATGAGAACTGAGATGGAAAAGTGATTGATGTACCCCAAGACACCGCCAAAGTTTGGGCACTCATTAAAATGTCTGAAGGTATTCCAGCAATCTGTTAGTGAAGGCAGTGTTAAAATAAATACTAAAGGAAGCATCTCAAAACGTTAAAACATTTAGTGTAAGGTGTTTGCCTAGTAAAGAAACATCTGTGTCTCTCTCTCCCTCTCAGTCATATGCACTCACACACACAACTCAGTGAGAAACCATTAAATATATTTGATGCAAACGTGGACGCAGTTGAACTTATCTAAATGGATGATCTGAATGGAAGGCGCATTATTCAGTGCCTTCTTAACAATCTATCCTAGATCACGGGAGTGGTTTCCCCCATATTGTTCTAATGGTAGTGAATAAGTTTCATGAGATCTGATGGTTTTATAAGAGGAAACTCCATTTCCTTTGGCTCTCATTCTCTTCTCTTGTCTGCTGCCATGTTAGATGCGTCTTTTCCCTTCCACCATGATTGTAAAGCTTCCCCGGCCATGTGGAACTGTGAGTCCATTACAAAGGAAGCAGTACTTTATAGAAAAAGGAACCATAACTCTGAATTCTATCGATTTAGAGGAACAATGTAGCAAGCAAACAAATTAATTTTATGTTTGGAACATATATATATATCAAAGAAATTAGGAATGTATTAAGTTTATTCAAAATCAAAATGGTATTACAAGTGCACATGGAAAGTGTCCTTTCACCCCATCCTGTTGCCTCAGTTTCCCATTCACGCCTATACTTTCTACAGCTAAGCACGTTTATAGGGTCTCATGAAAATACAAATGTAAATAAAAATATAGTCTTATTTTTATTTTTTACACAAATGTTACATACTATAAACATTATTCAGTGCCTTCTTTTCTTAACAATGTGTCCCAGAATATTTGTATACAGGTATATACAAAATTTCCTCATTATACAGATGGAAATAGATACAGATATAGATAGACTTTCTGCCCACAGTATAGTGCACACATCTCAAGTATAGAGCTAGATACATCTATGAAATCACCACCAAAATCAAAATACACAACATTAACGACAACCCAGAAGCCTCATTCATGCTTCGTCTGGTCAATACCCATAGGGGAACCACTGTCATGATTCCTATCATTAAGGAACTGCTTCAACTGTTCTGACTTTCATATGAACAAAATAGTAAATTATATCTTTTTTGTACCCAGTTTCTTTTCTCAACATATGTGAGACTCATTCATTTTGTTACATGTGGAAGTAATTTTTTTCTTTTACATAATATAATTTCTTATATTATCTATGCATGCATATACCAACAAATTTATGTATACATTCTATTATGTGTGGGAATTCACACTATCTCAGGTTTTTGTCTATTAAAAATAGCACTGCTGTCAACAGTCTGGTTAGTGCCTTTTACTGCATGTATGTGTGTGCAGAGTCGGGGAGGACATTATAGATGTGAGCAGACTTGCTGGTTTATGGAGTATGAGAATGCTCATCTTTAGTAGATAATAGCAAACAATTTTCTAACTACTTGATATGGTTTTGATGTTTTGTTCCCTCCAAATCTCAGGTTGAAATGTGACTTCCAGTGTTGGAGGTGGGCTTAGTGGAAGGTGTTCGGGTCTTGGGGGCAGATCCCTTATGAATGTCTTGGTATTGTCCTCACAATAGTGAGTTCTCACTCTTAGTTCACACTAGATCTGGTTGTTTAAAAGACCCTGGTGCCTCCTGTCTCCCTCTCTTGCTCACTCTGTAGCTATGTGACACACCTGTTTACCCTTTGCCTTATGCCATGGTTGTAAGCTTCCTGGGCCTCACCAGAAGTCAAGCAGATGCTGGTGCCATGCTTGTACAGCCCACAGAACTATGAGCCAAATAAACCTCTTTTCTTTATAAATTCCTCAGTCGCAGGTATTCCTTAATAGCAATGCAAATGGACTAATACATTGATCATACCAACATACATTTTGTTAACTGAGTATAAATGTTCCAGCTGCACCAGCATTCTTGCCAATATTGAGTATTATAAGTTTTGTTAATTTTAATTTCAACTGGGTATGAAGTGGAACATCATTGATCTTATAAACTGGATTTTCCTGATGACTAGTGAGATTGAGACACTTGTACTATGTTTATTGATATTTGGATCCTCTTTGATGTAGACTGTTATTAAGCTTTTTGGACTTTTGTTAATTAGATTTTTGTCTTTTTAAAAACACAGTCATGTGCCCTTAATGATGCAAATACATTCTTCGAAATGCATCATTAAGTGATTGTGTCATTGTGTAAACATCATAGAGTATACCGCTTACAGGAACCCAGATGGTATAGCCTACTATACACCTAGGCTATATGATATGACCAATTTTTTCTAGGCTACAAACCTGAACAGCATATTACTGTACTGAATGCTGTAGGTAATTGTAACACAATGAGAAGTATGTGATATGGTTTGGCTGTGTCCCCACCCAAATCGCATCTTGACTTGTAGCTCCCATAATTCCTTCATGTTGTGGGAGGGACCCAATGGGAGATAATTGAATCATGGGGGTGGTTTTCCCCCATATTGTTCTCATGGTAGTAAATAAGTCTCATGGTATCTGATGATTTTATAAGGGGAAACCCCTTTCTCTTGGCTCTCATTATCTTCTCTTGTCTGCTGCCATATAAGATGTGTCTTTCCCCTTCCACCATGATTGTGAAGCCTCTCAAGCCATGTGGAACTGTGAGTCCATTAAACCTCTCTCTTTTGTAAATTCCCCAGGCTTTGGGTATGTCTTTATCAGCAGTGTGAAAATGAACTAATACAGTATCTAAACATATCTGAGCATAGAAAAGGTATAGTAAAATACATTACTATAATCTTATGAGGCGGCCACCATTGTATATGCAGTCTGTCATTGAATAAAATATTGTTATAGGGTATATGACTGCATAGGAATTTTTAATATATTTTCATTACAAATATTTAATTAGCTATATGTGTTATAAATGTGTTCTCTTACTCTGTGGCTTGCATCTTAACTCTCTTAAATACATCTTTATCAGAAATTTAAATTGTAAAGTAGCCCAGTTAATCTTTTCCTCTATAAACAGTGCTTATTAAGCCCAACTTAAGAAATTCTTACTTAATGCCATAAAGACATTTTCCTCTATGAACTTATAGAAGCTTTGTTTTACCTTTCACATTTAGGTCTACAATCTGAGTTTAGGATTCATTTTATGTATATAATGTGAAGTAGAAGTCAGTGATGACTTTTTCTACATGAATATATAAATTCAGCACCATGTACTGAAAAGACAATCCTTTTTCCACTATGTTGTAAGGGTTTTATTCATTGTAAAAGAGATAAATGTTTATGTGTGAGTCTGCTTCTCAATTTTCTATTTAGTTCCATTGGCCTATTTGCCTATTCATGTGCCAATATCACATGGACTAATTATGGTAACATTACAGTAAATGTTAATAACAGTAGTGTAACTCATCCCAAATTGTCTTCTTCATAATGGTCTTCACTGTCCCTTGTGTTTTAATATTCTTTCTTGGACATTGTTTTTTACTTCATTGATATTTGCATTTATATGTATAAAAACAAACTTCAATTTGTTGTTTTCTATGGCTTCCCAAAATAAATAATTTGATTATTCATTTTTATTCTTGATTCTTTTTCAACATCTGCATTAAAATGTATATGGTGTGTGTATATATATAATATTTTAGTCTAAAGTCTGCCTTAGCATTAAACAAATTGTATGTCATATTTTGTTATCATTTTTAAAAATTTTTCATTGTTATTTTTCTTGGTTCCATGGGTTACTTAAAGCATACTGCTGAATTACAAACAATTATACGTTGCTAGCTATTTTTTTCTGTTTGACTTCAAGCTTAATTGAAAACTATGTGTTTTCAATTCTTTGAGATATGCTAATGCATTCTGTATGGCTCAGAATATGATTAATTTAAAAATGAGTGTTGTATATTCCTGGATGATTAATAAAATATCTGTATTACAAGGAATCTACTTCTATTGTTTGGTTTTGATCATTTTTATTCCCTACATTTGATCCTACTTCATACATACTTTTTAAAATCCTGAAACATGGTAGAGGTCCTGGTTGTAGAATATTTCATATTTTTTTCTGGCAGGTAGAGAGACCATGAGCAGATCGCCTTGATCCAGTTGAGTTTGCGATTCTGTCTCTATTAGGGCTAGTTTATTTCCCAGCCTTGGAGCAGTTACTCCTAGGGTATCGCCTTTCTATGTTCTCAACGAAAGCTGGGTTGTTGACCAGGTCATCTCCACTCTAACGGGACCTGAACTTCATTCTGTATTACTACAGATTGCTGAATGCTGTGCTCCAATCTTTAGCCTCCTAGATTATCCATTTTATTTGATTTTTTGTGTCTCACCCTACATATGGAAGATTAGGAGTAAGGAGATGCCTTTGAAGAAAACTTGCATGGTAAATGTGTTCTCCAGAGAACTGAATTTTCTGTAGTCTTAAACCTTCAAGTTTCACCCACCTTGGCTGCCAGAACGCTAACTTCTGTCTTGCCAGCACATAGGGACCGCTGAAAGATCCAGCTTGGCCTCCATTCCTCATGATGTGACTTGTCAAATACCTCCATGATACAACACAGATGAATATGGAATATTCACCACAGTGTATTTCCTTTTTTCTCTAGGATTTTGGATCCTTGATTCTTGGCCCCTATACTTGATTTTTTTATTCCTTGGAATAGGTTGTTTTTCCAATTAGCTTTAGTAATTGTTTTCAGCAAAAGGAATAGTTTGATAAAATTACTGCATCATGCTTGTAAGTGCAAACAGTCCTCATATTTTGTCTACAATTGTATAGGATTTTAATGTATGGATATACCATCATTTACTGAACTAGTCTTCAATTATACAGACACTTAGATCATTTTCAATTATTTTGCTATTCTTGACAATGTTGCAATGAATAACCTTAGACCCTATCACATGTATATAGACACACATACGCACACACACACACACACACACACACACACACAGCCAAACTCGTTGAAGAGGCATTTTGATTCAAATATATATGCATTTGTAATTTTATTAGCAGTGATTGTTTCCCAGTAACATCCACAGTTATTGTTCCCTTAGCATTCTGATGAGGTTTTCTCCTGTGAATGAATGTTCACTGTTGGATTTTGAGATCTGCCAATGTTAGATCCCACCACATTCTGTAATTTTGAGCACTTTTTGCAACTGCCCATGTAGGTTTCATTGGTCTAACTTACTTTGGCTGCACGTATATTTGGTTTTGACTCTGTTTTGTCTCCAAGTTTTGGTGAAGATACATGCTTTTGGATCATTTTTGGTGGTTTTATTTTCTTTCTTGTTTCATGTAGTTTCCAGAAAGTGTCAAGATTTGGAATTCAGCAGCTGGCATATTTCCATTAAAATGAGAAAAACATTCATTTACAAAATTAAATTGAATATTTTAATAACTAGAAAATTGACAATTATAAATGGCAGTACACTGCTAGTACCAGTCTAGTGATGTTTTTGGATGACTCAAACAAAATATAGTGCACAAGCTTCTTTAAATATAAATGTTTATTTCTTTTAAAATAAAGTTTTGATGTAGTTGAGGAAATTACCCATACTTTTTTGAAGAAGATGGAAGAATTTTAATCTGTAATATTTACTTACAGAAATGTAATGTAAGACCACTAGGCAAAGATTTTCTAGTAGGTCATTTTGAATAGCAGGAAATCTGATGTCTGCTTTCAGAGCTCTGAAAATAAAGCTAATTTTTCATCTCATCATGAGCCCTATAAAAAGTACTTTAAAGAAGTCAAAAGGTCATGATTCATACCACTAACATCCTCAGCTTTACAATTGTAACTTTGATGTGAAAGAGTCTTTAGTTCTTCTTTGTTCAAAAGAATCTTTGCCTAACATCTATAAAAATTTTCATTCACATCTCATTTTATTTAGTTTTGTTAGAGTCTGCAAGTCCTTGTCTAGTGAGGAGGAAATTTATCATCTGCATGTCTAAAGTGACTTAGCTAGGGTCTAGGGCAAGATGGCTCAATGCCTATAATACCAGCTCTTTGACAGGCCAGGGCAGGAGGATTGTTTGAGCCAAGGTGTTGAAGTCCAGCCTGGGCAACGTAGGGAGACTCTGTCTCTACAAAAAAAAAAAAAAAAGAAGAAGAAAAGAAAAATAAATAGCCAGGCATGGTGGCCCACACTTGTGATCTAAGCTTCTCAGAAAGCTGTGGTGGGAGGATCACTTGAGCTCAGGAGTTCGAGGCTGCTGTGAGTTATGAATGCACCACTGCACTCCCAACAGAACGAGAGTCTCAAAATAATAAAATAAAATAAAATAAAATAAAATAAACAAAAGGACTTTGCTAGTTTAGCTCTGTTAAAAGCTTTTAAATACAAAATGACTTAAATTAACTTCAGTTCACTGTGTTGATATCCATTCTACTGAAATTTGCTTTTGGAAGCCCAGTTACAGAATTTTTTTTCATCATTAACTAGACGTTTTTAGGTGGCTGAAGGGAAACTGGTGATTGCTGTTTGCCTCACTAGTGATTTCCTATCACTTTTTACTATAACATAATGCTAAAACTGAATAAAAATAAAACATATGTAATGTTATAATTATGAAGAGCTCATTTTGAGCAATGGTATGGAAATTGTACTTTATATCTTGTGTCAAGGTCACAAATAACATATTTAATGTGAAATGAACTATCTGCTACAAAAAATAAGACTGCAGCACAGTATGTTTTCTGTAATTTCAGTGGCAGTACTTTCAGTCAAGAATTGGGCAGTTTGGGGAAATAAAGGAAATTTTGAAACATACTGAAAGATTTTTATTGTTTGGTTAACAGAACAATTCCTAGATATGCAAAGACATTTTTAGAATAAATTCTAACCAGATTAGAATAAAGATGTCAGGATCTTTCTGGTAGTTTAACTACTAGAATAAAGACAGTGCTCAATTTTGACTTTTCAACTTTACAATGGTGTGAAACCATCACAATCTTGATGCAATGTACAGTATTCAATACATGGCATATTGGGTTTAGCCAATGAGATTAATTTTAAAAAGTAAACAATCAAAAATATTACATGAGATATTCAATATTTTATTATAAAATAGACTTTATGTTAGATGATTTTGCCCACTTTAGGCTAATGTGTCATGAGCACATTTTAGGTAAACCATGATGTTCAGTAGGTTAGGTGTATTAAATACGTTTTGACTTATGATATTTACTGGGTTTATCAGTATACAAACCCATTATAAATTGAGAAGCATCTATATATTAGTGATCAACTTGATAGTTAAAGTTCCTGATTGATAATTAAGATGGAGATAGATTCTGGTATTTATGGAACATCAACTTAATAAATG
Source organism: Plecturocebus donacophilus (assembly GCA_004027715.1). Classification (NCBI taxonomy): domain Eukaryota; kingdom Metazoa; phylum Chordata; class Mammalia; order Primates; family Pitheciidae; genus Plecturocebus; species Plecturocebus donacophilus. Next base: position 9,240 of record PVKP010035111.1, on the reverse strand, counting down.
GCAGAAATTAGTGAGTATCTTTTGTTTCCTTTCAGAAATGATTGGCCATATATTTTTAAAAAGAACATTTAAAACACCCTTTATGTTTAGTATTTTATTACAAATATCAATTGTTAAAAAATAGTTACTAGTGTAATATGAATAGTCTTAGATGCCTAGAGAAAAGCCTACACATGTAAATAGAAAGCCTATACATGTAATCACAAAAATTTTGAACTTAAAACAATCCTGCAATTTAACAAATAGGATAACTAAAGACCAGAGCCGCTCATTGACTTACCCAGATCACAAACTAAGTAGATCTTATACATGATTTAGGTAGTATATAGAAAAGAAAAGCAAAGCAAAGTGCCATGTCCAGTTTTACTTTCCATGATGATACTGACTGAACAACATGATAATGGTAAAGGACCACTTACTGTATTTTATGGAATTAGTTCATTAAAACTATATATTTATGTTGTATTTAAGATGTCCACTGCTTTCTAAAATTTTTTCAATTTCTTTAAAGAGTGTTCAACTTCTTCTGGTAATAATCAAGCCAAATATGAATCAATTTTTTTTCTTTAAGCCTCATTTTTCACCTTCATTATTCATTACTTTAATCTTTTATTCTGTGCAGACTAAATGATCTGGGTGTTCAGTGAGGAATCTCCACTCTGATTGATAGAATGAACTGTGAGAACTCAGGGAATTGTTCAGGTGAAAATGCCCCAGTCATTATTTACTTTGCATCACACATTTTCACCCTAGGTAAGCACGGATTAGTCTTCAGCATCTGACTCCATGTATTTTTGTGAAATCCTCTTTGTACCTCGGTCCTTTCCAATACTCTGCTGTACAAATTCCTGCCATTTCAGCCTGCCTGAATCTTCTCTTTTCCTACCTAATGCAGCATGCCTGCCATGTCCTGCTTGGGTTCCCTTCTGTGCGCTACAATTTCAAAAGTTCCTCTAGACAGAATAATGTGGCAATCATCACTCCTATAGCTTTTGTTGTCTTTCAAGGAATCCATGTTCTGTTCTGCTTCTTATTCAGTTTGTACGGACAATTTGTGATATTTATTTTCATCAGATTGCTAATTGTTTATGGAGAAAGAACAAGTACTACATCAGTTATTCTATCATGGTTAGAAGTAAAAATCTCCAATCCATTTCACATTTTTTGTAGAGCATGTTAGTCAGCATCACCAGCTTTTTTGGGCTTAAATTTGTATTGTCACAGCCCTATGAAGCCATTTCAGGAGAGGACTGACTGAGCAAACAGGGCCACAAAAAAAAGTGATATGAGGGTTGGATACAAGAAGACAGAAGGTTTAAGGAAGTGGCCAAGGTACTCTATTGTTTTTAGGCTGAATCTTTGTAAAACACTAAGGCATGAGAGTGAAAAGAGAAATATAAATGGATTCTCATTCACACTATTCCCTAAAGTATTATTGCTCTGTAAAACTGAGGCAGAAAGCAAAAATTGAAGAAAACATATTAAAATACGTTTCACAGGAAACCAATTTGAATTTAGGAATAAAGTCATTTGGGGGCAGCTATCTGTGTCCTGAGATAAATTTATTGTTCATTTTAAGCATATGCACTTAATGAGAGTAGCCGAATTATCAAGAGTTTATAGCTATTAGAATGCTAAAGAAAAGTAAAATGGCTTTTGTTATGATTCGATACACAATAAAAATTAAAATTAATTGGTTTGAATATAAAATTTTGTAGAAAAACTTTCTAATTGCTTATATTTTTCAATGCATTCACTGCAATTTTAACTCAGAGATAATAAATTAAGCAATGAGACACTTTTATGGTTGCTCACTAAACAGAAGTTGCCCAGGGGGAAAATAATTTGATCAACTATTCAGAAATGTGTGTTGGATCAGGATCCAAACATGACCATAGGTCAACAGCTCCAGGCTGAAAAATGCTGTGAATCTCAATCCACAGTCTCTTCTGGAGTCTATTAAGTGAAGACAGCAGTTATGGTGAAGCACCAGCCTGAGCTCTCTGAGGAAGAATGCAGAGGGTAGGTTCTTAGCCAATAAGGCAGTAAATAAGTGTCTTTACATTAGGATCCCTCCAGGTCTTGTCACAGTTTCATCTGAGCTCTAACTATCGACTGCATTAACACCAAAGTCCTTCCTTATAAGACCTCTCTTCTAGAAGTCACAAAACATATTTTTTTTACTTAATGAATTCCCATTAGAATCATTAGCAATGTTTGTATTAAATATAAAAATGAACCATTTCCTATATTTCTGTTTTAATATAAATATTTCTGGATCCATATCTGGAATAAGCCTACATTTAAGTCTAACTTGGGACCACTTATGGGGAAAAAATGGTCGGTTATTTTTAAGCAGCTTGTTTGTGTTTCTTTTACATCTTCCCCCATCTCAGTTGGTAAATGTCTTCATGCTATTTTATCTCCTGCCAGCACCTGATCTAATGTATCATTGTTCATAGACCATAACTGGAAAATCTACTTTACTCCTTTCTGTTCCTCTAGTGAAATGTACCCATTTGTACTTGCACGCCTGCGATGGAATAAGCCCTGTCATTCGGCTTTTCCCCACTTAGAAATCTGTAGCCCAGTTACTTCAGAAAACTTTATAATATAAATCACTCAGCTTTAAAATGAGTTCAATTTAGATTTGCATCCTGGTTCTGAAACTTATTTGCCTTTTACCTTGGGGTAATTTACTTAACCTCTTTGAAAAGCAGTTTCCTTATATACAACAGGTATATTAATAACAGTTATGCTTCACTGGGCAATTGGGAAGATTAGTTTATAAAATACATGGATGACTTATTTTGGGGATTTATAAAGGATAGTTTCTTTTATTCCTACACTTTATTTTTTCTTTTCCTAGCATCCACCCTGCCTTGTTTTTCAACGTCTAGGTCAATCAGTTGTTATTTGATCCATTGATATTCTTTGGCCATATGATTCTTGAGGAGTATTCTGGCTTTAGCCAGTCACGAAACTCCCAATATCCAATATCACCTCGCAGGTTCCCTGCGGGGCTGCCAATGTCTATGCCTGCTGATTCCTCGGCTTTCACTGTACCTTCTTTATATTCTCAAGCCCACCTTTCTTTCCCGCCTCTGCCCTCCACAATTATTTTCTTCATTTTGAGGGACTTGAAAAAATATGTTAAGGACATTTTCTCTTTTGGGGTTATTTATTATTTTTGTTTTGTTTTTCTCGAGAAGTAAGAAATAAGAATGCTGCCAAAAATCAACCACAGGAAAAATAAATTGTTTTGATGAAGATAGTTTGCCCACGTCCTAGAAATCAGGCCACTAAGGCTATGTTTGTGCAGCTTCCTCCCAAAACAGCCTTGTCATGAGGAAGCAGGTCATAGAATCTAGCAACCACTTCCAACACAGTGCTCAGGAGAGTTTAAGCTTTGGCATAAGGAAGAGCCTCTTGTGAAAAACCAAGGGGATGTAGAAAGGGAACAGGAAAAACACACCCTTATTAGACCTCATAGATATTTTCCAAAAAAATATGTAGTCCAAAATGTCTTCGTATAATCCTTTTCTACCTGAACTTTAACTTTTATAGCATCATGTAGTAATCAACTTTTACTTAAGTGAGAGAACAATACTCCCAGTCTGCTCAAAACCTCTCTGAGAATCAATCCATTCCCGCCCATCTATCTTTCAGTCTTAGAGCTGCTGTACTTGTTCTTAACTTTTCCTGTCTTTTAATTTCTGGAGATTCTACATTCTCTTGTCTCTGCTGCCCTTTCTAATAGGCAGGTGCCACCACAGAGCATTTTACCTACTGATATTTTTTTTAAGAGAAGGTAATTTAATCAGCATGTGTAATTTTCTGCTTCCTTACAATCCATTGCCTCTGATGCCATCTTTTAAAAACACCTTTCTCCTTATGTAGTTCAATTTCTTCAGAGCTATGAGGAAACTCTATTATGCTAATGATGAATCAGATAAGTGGTTTACTTAAATTAAATTAGCAAATAATTACATCCAATTACTCTGCAACCATTCTGAACTTAACAAGAAAAATCATTATCAGCACAGAAGAGATAAGGCCTGCTCTTGCCCTTCTTGGAGAATACCTCATTTGTGCTAAAAATTTTCATCAAAAGGATTAATGGTTGACTGGTTAATGTTAACTTCCCTAAATTGAAAGCTGGCATAATAAGAGAGCTAGTGACTAAGGCTTGCTCTCAATTAGACGACTGTAAAGCTATAGTCGTAGCTGGGCAGCTTTAACTATGAGAATGACGTCCTAAAATAACTACTCTGTCACATTTATCTGTAAAAGCCAAGCTTCATCACTTTTCATAAAGATATAATTCCACACTCTGAATATTATTTTTAAATTGCCATGGGAATAAATTGCACACATTATACATCATCATGTTGGTTTTCCAGTAAGAATCCCAGGCAATAGTCTCACACTAATTCATTTACAAACATTTGGTGATCATTAATTGCATGCCAGACCCATAGTACAGCCACTAGGGGTTAAGAATACCACATTGAATAAGTTGTGGTTCCTTGCTCAAGCATGCCAGGTCAAGAAGGAGAGACAGATCTGTAAGCAAATGTAAAACAGTGATATCAAGCCTATAAAATGGTCACACACACATACCCTGTTATGGGAGCCCAGCGGAAGATGTGCTTCATTCTGACCTGTGCAATACAAAAGAAAGAAGTGGGGACATTTAAGGGGAGACCCAATGGCAGTAAAGTGAGAGGCATAGCAGTAGAAGGCAATTCAGTAGAAGAGGAGGATTACCAGAAAAGACCTAGGGTTGTAAAAATTGTAATGTGATGGTGTTTTGAAGGAACAGTCTTACTGTCATGTGAAAGGGCTATGGGAAAGGACAGGTGGAGTAGTGAGGAAATGAGAAACATGAAGTAGTTAATCAAAGATGCTTTTAAGCAGTCAGTGTTAGTGCCTGAGTGTGAAATTCATGGTAATGAAAATATTGATTGCCATTAAATTTTGGAAGAAGACTACGTAATATCACTCAGAATGTTTAACCAAGGAATCAATGACATTTATGAAATGAGAACTAAAATAACTCCTTTTATCTACAGAAGCATACATAAATCAGTTGCTTTTGATTCTACATGATGTTTTCTTACAAAATTCCTGAAATGGAGACAACTATGTCATCATTTATTTTTTTAAATGGTATCTCATGGAAATATTTTCTGGGCATTCAAACATTCTCTTATCCCCATACTCAGAGCTGAATTGACTTGGAAGAATGAATAAAAGCAACTTAACTAAGCCGTAATTTATGTCAGTGCTATCTTCACAAGCATATTTATGGATCATACTAATTTATCAATGCCATTATCTTACACTACCAGTCTATTTACCATTTTAAGCTAAATAGGTCAAAGCCTTGGGTTTTTCATCATCAGTCTTAATAGTTTTTAATTAATTCTTAAGAAGAAAATTGTCCCTACAGATATTGATTCTGAAGCGAGGAGTCTATCTGTGTCTACACGTTTTTCCTTCTCACTTCCCTTTCCTTTTGAGCCACTTCCTTCCACACCAAGTTCTGACAATCTATCTTCTCAGTGTCTGTCCGTTTCTTTCTACCTCCACATTTATTCCCTTAACTCAGATCACCAGCATCCATCACTGAAGAACTATAACAATGTTGTAAGTGATCTCTGCGCCTCTAGTCTTGTCCTTTCAGTCCATTTCCTACACTGTCGTCAAAGCTTTATGTGAAAATCGAATTATGTCATTCTACTGCTATTCTTCTTGGTGACTACCCATAGAAGAGAGTCTAAACTCATCATGACATTATGACAGTTTGCTGTCTATGTTCAGCTTTTCTCTCTAGATTCATCTGTCAGTTAGCTCTCTGTAGCCATTTCCTCTCCACATTTTTGCAGTGCTAGAACACATATGGTTTCCCTTAGAGTAACATTTCAAACTGTAAAGTCTCCCCAAAGATTTCCTTGCTTAGCTCCCAGATATCCTTTAGGAATCAGTTTCATAGTTAAATTTTCATGGAAACTTTTCTTTATCACTCAAGAATGAGTAAATTAATCTCCATGCAGTCTTAGAGCAACCCATGGCACTTACTTAGCTCCCTGGATATGCCATTCTCACTGACTTGTGAATTTCTGAGAACCGAAGCTACATCTTACTCATAAAAGTATATAAAAGTTAGGGTTAAGGTTAGGGTCAGGCAAACAAATCCAATTTGTTGGCAAAGGGTGGTTTACAGACAGGAGCGTGGTCTTCGAAAGCCACAGGATAGCTAGAGCTCTACACTATTACTACCCAGACCCAGAAAAAAATCTTCTGCTTCAGTTCACATTTGAATTGATGCAGACCCTGGGGGAAGTACAGAGGAAAAGCGTATGTGCCAGTATGTACGTGCTCTACAGAGACAAAAGACAACCCTCCAGAACAGGCAAAAATGCTGTGTGAGTCATCGCCTATAATTTGTGCAGTAACATCAAGGTTGACATGTTCTTACACTAAGGACAGAAAATAAAATAAGAATCAGGAGGCATTCGTGGGACTGGGGCTAATCCGATGTCAATACGGCAGATTATCATTCAAGATTGAATCACCTTTGTCTCTACAAACAGCAACTTACTTTCTCACAGTTTTGGAGGATGGAAACGTGAGATCAAAGTGCCAGCAGGGTTGGAGCCTCCTTAGGCCTCTTTTAGGCTTGCAGAAGGCAGCCTTCTTGCTGTGTTGCCACATGACCTTTTCTGTGAGCATACACACCACTGATGTATCTAACTCTTCTTAGAAGGTCAACATTGATATTGGGTTTGAGCTTCACCCTTACGAGTTTATTTTACTTCAATTATCCTATAAAAGGCCCTCTCTACAAATGCAGTTACATTCTGAGGCACTGGGGCTCAAGTCTTCAACAAATGAATTTTATATGGAAGGCACAATTCAGGTCATAACAGTGGTATGAAATGAAATGAGAAAATATAGGCAATAAAATCCCTTTTTCAGAAAATCTTGAAGATACCTCAAGTATAAAAACTAAACAATAAGAGGTAAATATATAACTTTTCCACATATAAGGAATATTATACTTTCTCCAGTGCAGATGGAAGAAAAATCAGAATGTCCTGGGCATTTCCCTACACCTAAGAGGACATTCTAGCCCTGCTTGAACTATTAGATAAGATTAGATCATATTAGGTGACTTTCCTTCTTAAGCGTCATTTTCTTTTTCTCCCTATTATGTATAATTATTATTTCACACTAACAGAATTTTTAGATATATTTCTAAGATTTGTGTATCTACAAATCAATTACTTTTTCCATATTGGATTTTAAAAGTTATTAAAAATCAATATCGTAAGGAATCTCTATGTAACTTTTGCATTGCATTCTATCACATACATGAACTCAAACCTAAGGTAGTCATGAATCTCAACTTCCTGAGCTATTTGGGAGTGAGGATGGAATCGAGGCCAAATAAGGGTGGAAGAACAGTATGGATAATATCCATGGCCCAAACTAGTTGGTGATTTTTGAGCACCAGTATCTGAAATGATCCAGTCTTCTGGGAGGGTGGTAGCCTTGCGGCCAGAGGTAATTAGCATTAGGCTGTCAGTAGCAAAACAGAGATCTGTATTTTCTCACTGCACAACACTAGCTTGCATCACTGATACAGAAAATGAGATCCACATCTGTAAGAGAGGGTCTGCTAAGAAGTTATAGGAGAAGCACAGGATTCTACCATAATGGGCTGGTTCGCCTGAAGGTCCCACATCACAGAAAGTATGTGAAATGCACCGGCAAGGACCAGCTATTATAGAGCAGGTGTTAGAGAAACGCTGAGATTTCCTAGGCCTAGAGAAATGTCAATAATTCCAGATCTGACCCCTTGAGAGACCTAAGATGCTATCATGAGTTAAATTGTTTCCTGTCCAAAAAGAAGATATATTGGATTCTTCACCCTCAGTATCTCAGAGTGTAACCTTATTTGGAGATAGGGACTTTACTGAGCTAATCAACTGAAATAAAATCACTGGGTGTACCCTAATTTAATATGACTGGTGTCCTTATAAAATGGAAAATTTGGATGCAAAGACAGACATATACAGAGGGAAGATAATGTGAGAACACATACACACACACACACACACAGAGAGAGAGAGAGAGAGAGAGAGAGAGAGAGAGAGAGAGAGAGAGAAGATGGCTATCCACAGGTCAAGGAGAGTAGACTAGGAGAGATTTGCTTCTCATGGCCCTCAGAAGGAACCAGCCACAAAGACACTTTGATTTAAAACTTCCAGCCTCCAAAACTGTGAGAAATACGTTTCTGTTGCCTAAGCTACAAAGTCTATGGTATTTTGTTATGACAGCCCTTGTAAACTAACACAGATGCCCACCCCAAGATTCAGAAGAAACCATCTGCCTCAGTTCACTTTTGAATTGATGCAGGCCTTGGTGGACCAGAGCCTCAAGGAAAAAAACTCCTCACCTTGAAAAGTTTATCTTATATTTGGATTATCATGTATTATAAAGAAAACACTTACCTGCAAAATCTCATTCTGAGACACTCTATACATTTATTTAAACACATGATTATTTTAATGATCAATGATCATTTATCAGGCTATGTATGTTTGCTTTACTCAGCATAATTTGATAATCAACATCCTCCATTTTTTTATTTATCTTTATTCTGCTGTTTCTCTTCATGGCAGTTATCAGCATTCAACTTATGCTTATAGTTTGCTTTCTTTTCACTAGAATACAAGTTTCATGAGAACAGGATATTTGTATTCTTTCCTATTCAATATTTAGAACAGGGACCAACACTCTATATGTAAACGAATAAATATATTTAGGATTGAACCACTAGTCTCCAAATGTTGGTTCATTACTAATAAATCAGACTCATACCAAAGCTCATCAATATATTGCAATTTTCTTTTCATCTTACTACAGATATGATGAGGTTAATTGTAAAGACAATAAACAAAAAATCAGAATCCTCTTAGAAATAACATAATTGTTATAATAATAATGACAAATCAAAGTCACAACAAGGATTTTTTTTTTTTTTTTTATATTTTAGAAAAAGAGAGAAAAGGAGAAAGAAAGAAACAGCAAAAGAAAGAAAAAAGAATGAAAGAGAAAGAAAGAGGAAGAGATTTTAGAAAAAGAGAAAAGGAGAAAGAAAGAAACAGCAAAAGAAAGAATAAAAAAAGAATGAAAGAGAGAAAGAAAGAGGAAGAGAAAGAGGGAGAG
>PVKP010035110.1:10821-23703 GCA_004027715.1 Plecturocebus donacophilus | reverse complement strand
CTGTCATCTTTGTAATTGCCGACTTTCAGATTGGGTCTCTGAGTGGACGTCCGGCTTGTTGGTGATGAAGTTTTTTCTGTTTCTTAGTTTTCTTTCGGGGGGCACCCCTTCCCTACAGAGCTGGGCCTTCCCGGGTTCAGCTGTGCTTGTTCTCAGTCCTCAGCGCTTCCAATTGCTGTTCTCCTTGTGGGGATGGGACCTGCCGAGCCCGACTAAAAGGGCATCCAGTCCTGTACACTCTGCACCAAGAAGCGCCGCGCCGGCCAAAAGAGTCGTGCTGGCGACCCGTGTGGCTCCTTCACCGGGAATCTCCCAGTCTGTGGGCATCAAAAATCTGTCTGCAATTGCGGCATCCACTTGCTCTCTGCGCTCTCACTGGGAGCCACAATCCTGAGCCGCTGCTACGTGGCCATCTTGGATCTCTCTCCGCCCGGTGATGAAGTTTTTTCTGTTTCTTAGTTTTCCTTTGGCGGATGCCCGTTCCCCACAGAGCCGGACCTTCCCGGGTTCGCTGTGCTTGCTGTGAAACTCTCAGTCCTCAGCGCTTCCAATTGCTGTTCTCCTTGTGGGGATGGGACCAGCCGAGCCCGTCCGTCCCGTATACTCCGCACCGGGAAGCGCCCCTAAAACAGCTGGCAGAACAGCCATGCCAGCCAAAAGAGTCGCACTGGCGACCCGTGTGGCTCCTCTGCCAGGAATCTCCCGGTCTGTGGGCAACAAAAATTCGTCGGAAAGTGCGGCGTCCACTCGTTCTCTGTGCTTTCACTGGGAGCTACATTCCTGAGCTGTTGCTAATCGGCCATCTTGGATCTCTCTCGAAATTTGATTTTTTAAATGATTATAGTTAAAATTTCTATGCTATTTACAAGGTATGATAATAGATTGACATTAAGTTAATAAAGAATATTTTCCCTCCCACTGAAATTTGATTTTTTAAATGAGTATAGTTAAAATTTCTATGCTATTTATGAGGTATGATAATAGATTGACATTAAGTTAATAAAAAATATTATGTGTTCTCAAGCATCTGTAAATTAGAATATTATAGGCTGAACATATTTGTAGAGAATTCAAATAACCATAATTTTATTAAGAACATTAGGCGAAACTTGAATCTTAACACATGATAGATCTTTACTTATAATATCATTTAACTTATACTGAGTATTTTAGCAATTATATTTTTATATTCTTGACTGCAGGTAGTCAAGAATACTGATTTTAGTGGCATTAGTGGTAGAGTGGTAATCATAGCTGCCATCTAAGAATGCTGATTTTATTTATCTTATAAATGTGTAAAATGCTTTGGAGAAACAAAAACAAATTTGAAGTGAGTAAAACTTAAAACAATATCAGGTTACATAGCTGGTTAATGGCAGTCCATGAAATAACCAGCTTAAATCTCAAAATCAAACAATTACATGGGGTAAGAAATAGAACGCTTTCTACTCAGTATTCTGTTTGTTATGCTGCTTCTTATGTTTAGAAAACATTTAGAAAATTAAAATAATGCAACCTTAGGGCTACCTCATTAGAAAAATGAAAAAGCTTTACCTTCCCTTCAAAATGGCTGGTAACAGTATAGCTTTAATGTTTTTCCTTATGCTTGCACTCTCCCCTACCAGGTACACCTAAATACTGCCTTAAAAAAATTAAAAATCTGCAATCCTTTTAATCCTAGGAGCTATACCAGTTTAGAAGTTTAAAATGAAGATGTAATGAGGAATTTGTTGTCCTAACACCATGAATCATGGTGATACAATAGCAATATCACCTTTACTATTAAGAATACCTGAGACTAAGCCTAGATAAAGGAAATTGCAGACCTGTATTGAATCTGCAAGTTTCAGGCTATGGTTTAATTACTGAGTCTATTTTCTGTCTCCAGTACATTGGCACACCCAAACCTCAAAGAGATGTCACACTCATTAACTAGCCGGAAGTCAAGACACCTGTAGGACAAAACTAAGCTGACAGTAACTAGAAAAGAGATGATGTCTGATCACCAGTGACACCTGATTTTCCCGAACCACATTCTCCTACCTAAGGGGAACAAATGGAATAGAGTGAGAAGAGGGAGCAAATAGCTTTACCTGGCATGTGAGATAGCAAGCATAAAGAAACAATGATAGATTAAAACTATACTGTTATCAGCCATTTTGAAAGCAAGGTATCAGACTTCATTTTTCTAACGAGGTGGCTCTACGAATGCATTATCTTAGTTCTCTGTTTTCTAAACATAAGCAGCAGAATAACAAACAGAACAATGAACTAGAAAAACTCTCTATCTCTTGCCCCATGCAGTATTTTGATTTTGAGATTTGGGCTGGATATTTCAAGGACCGCCATTAACTAGCTGTGTAACCCAGTATTAAATGAACAACTTAGATGAAATAAATTTAACGGTTTATTTAAACAAAAAATGAATAATGAATCAGACAGCACTCAAAACTGAGAGAGGTTCAGTGGGTTCTGCTCTAGCAGCCTAAGCAGTGGGCTTTTATAGTCTGAACACGGAAACAAAGTAAAAATAATTACTTTATTGGCTACAGCTATGCATTTGCCTTATTTGTATATGGTTCAACGGGAGGTCTCTCATTACATAACCAATCAGCTAGCTGGCTGTCTGTGATTGGCTGAAGCTCAATTCAAAATTAATCAGTAGCAAGGAATGCCTCTAAGTTAAGTTTTGGTGTGGCTTGTACAAGGGTTCTGGAAACAGAAACAAGCCTAGATGAATGGCTTCCTGATTATTTCCTTTAGCACCAGAAAGTCACATTATCTTTCACAGCTTTTCTTCATATGCAGTCTGATCCTCCATTGTGGTTTGCCTGAGAAAAATCCTAGTTTATTCATATTTTCCTGATTTCCCACCCAGTTTAGCTTTTGTCATTTTCAAAAGTTCCCAGTATTGGCAATATATAAAGCCATACATTACAATGATGTTTCCTTCTAACTTTTCTGGCAATATTCTGTTATCCACGGGCCCAATTTAGGAGTAGGGAAAGCCACTAGATGTGAATAGTGAATGAAGTGTTTCATTTACCAAATGAAATACAACTTTCACAGGGAGAACAGAGCTAGAACTATGTATATCTACATATATTTCAAAAACAATGTGTGATATTTTCATAAGTTGAAAGACACAAATCAAGACTAAATATTGGGATGGTTCTATAAATACATGAGTGAAAATACAAAATAGACTGGAAAAATGCACACTAATTCATAGGAGCTTCTGAGAGTAGACTTGACTAACTGTTACATAAAGGAGTCTTTCAGAAAACATTATAAAATAAAACGAGTCAATTCTGGGAGGTGGGAATTGATTTTATTCTTTACTCTTCTCTTCATTATTTAAACGTCTCATTATTTAAATTCATATTTGTATAACATAAATTATACAAATAAAAAACAGAACACAGACTATGAAAACAAAGAGAAGGCGAAGTTAATCAAAGCTGGGCCTGGAAAAGTGAGCCCAGGGTATTGAAATATTTATTTATTTAAATATTCATTATTGCAGCTGGTAGGCATGTGAGAAGTGGACCACAGCCCATTGAGTTAATGTTCTTATAGGGAATCACTAATTGGTTTATGTGTCTTATGTTGGCATAATCTGACTCTGGTTCACCACCTGAGTCCTTTTGGACTCTTTACTGGCTAGTTCTAATTACGCAACAGTTGATACTAGCAACATGACTGAAAAATAGGAATTGATTACAAGACACTTAGAAGTAAACCCTAGCAACTTTCAGACTCATCAAACTTGCAAGAGTAGGCTCTCTTTGAACATGTCCCAACATGTTGTCCAAGATCTCCTTTGATATGACAAACTGAAGTTGACAGTACAGGTCTCTTAGAATAATACAAAGTAGAAACTGAGCTAAAAATTTTTTTTTCAGCAACTAAGAATAGGTAAGTAATAAGGAATGGTAACAAAATAGAACAATTATCTTGGCAGGGTTTCTAATGTTGTATATGTTTAATATTTTTCACTGTACATTTTATTTTTATGAATCCCAAATAAGGAGAGAGGAACTTTCTACCTTAGTGGGTGTCATTTTAACTTTCTGGTTTAAGGGAGTCCAAGTGTTTCCCAAGATGACATTCTAGTTCCCATGTATTAAGTACCATCTATCGAGTGCCCACTATATGGCAACCATTTTGAATTAGTTCATTTACACTCATTATTTTATTCTGTTCTCACCACAGTCCTGTAACATGTACTATCTCCTTTTCTCTGATGTAAGCACTAAGGATCAGCGATAAGAAATTTGGTCAAACCCTAAGAGTAAGTGACAAAGATGGTAGGTCTAACTCAAAAGCACCCTTGTAGTCCCTTACTGTATTGTCTTCAGGGGAACCATTCCCACATCAATGATTTCAACAAAAGATCCTGGAACTTTTGTCTTTGGAGATGAATTAATTACCCACCCCCAACACCAACCCCTCACCCTCCCACTTATGACCAACCAACTTAGTTACCAGAGGTAGCTTGTTATAATTTCAGGCACCCTTTCCTTTGATTCGGCAAAAATGTTTCTTCTTCTAATTCCATCCACTCAATCTAGTTTTGCCTTCTCATTTACACAGATTTTTTTTGACATGATATTTCTCACGTAATCGAAGAAAGTAAGCACATCATCTCTAGGACTTCCACAAAGTAAATCATCAGCCACTCCTGATAAAACACCCTTTGGGTCTCCTCACACTCCTCTAGTCAGTTTTCTCTAGTTCAGAATTTCCATGCTAGTGATTCACAGAGAATCACTCTGGAGAATTGCCGTGTCTTCAGCTCTGATTCCCACAGCTCAGAACAGTGCAGGGCACAGGGGAAATGGGGTAAACACTCAATGAACACTTGCTGAAGGAAGAAATGAGAAAATGAGTTTGGCACACTGCAAACATTAATTGACAATTACTTTGATCACTAAGAATTAGTGCTAATCTGTTAATGATCACCTTCATTCTTCGTATATATTCCCTTTACTCTCCTCGACAAGAGCATCTGTGTGTTCCACTTTTTTGTTTTTTGGTTGTTTTGTTTTCCATTTTTGCCTCCAGAACTCACTGCTTACAGTGTTTGGACAGTCTTCAAAAAGTGATAGTTCATCTAGCATGAACATTAACAAGATTTATTCTTTATTTTTATGGTTAGACTTGTTTGATTTGGTTATTGTTCCTTAAAACTAAATGGCTAAATTTCTTTTTTGCCTTTATGACCCATGAAAAGGAGAGAAAATTTTATATAGTTCTTTTGTCTACCTAAGGGCCTTTTTCTGGGGGTGGCCAAAGAATATATCCACTAAATGTATATTTATGAACAAATAAAGATACACGTTTAAAAGTCAATGTTTATTTAGCAAGAGTATTATTAAAGCTAAAGTCTATTCTGTAGTCTTTTTTTTTAGTTTCAGGCACTTCTAGGCATGTCTCCTGAACCAGCAGGATTAATCTGCCAGGGATCATGAATGCCTAAAAGTTCTTATGGCAAGGACAATGATGATGGCTGTTAGCCAAACCCCAGGACCAAGACCTGCCTGGCAAAAAGCCACTTATTAACATTCCTAGTCCTTGTGTAAGTGAGGGAAGAAACTCTTTAAGGTGGATAGATAAAGAGAGTTGAAGTACTAAACTCAATACAGGGACAATGGTCAGGGTTAGAAAGCAACAGATGAATGGCTGAATGCAGAACTTTGAGAAATTTAAGCCCTGAAACGAAAGCACAATACAGGTGGGGTAGCAGATTCCATGTCAGCTGAGAGACCGCTAGCAGGAGGGCATGAAGTAGAGTGAGTGTCGTCAGGAGGAATAGCAGTGAACAGGAGTCAATGCATTGGACACAATCAGAAAGTCTAGAAAGTTCATGGTCCCACTGGTTAGTCTTTTCCATGAGATATTTGGAGCTCAGAGTCTAGCAATTATGCTAATAGGGCCTGGGACAGAAAATTGCTATTTTCTGTATATATAATGTTAGTGTTAATTGATTGTGATAGTACAGGCTGGTATAACTTTCAATATTTTACCTAAATTAAAACTATAAAAAAATTATTGGTCATTACTTATTATACATTTTCCTTTCACACTTCCTCTGAGCTCCCAGCATTGAAAGAGCAGAGGCACTCTGGAAGGAGGCAAATAATCTTTCTTATATCATCAACTTTAATAAAACAGGAAACATTTCTCTCCAAATCTGATCATTGTGTCACTCCTCTGCAATTTTCTACTGCATTATTCAAGACAGAAATGGAATTATTTCATTTTTATTAGAGATAATTTACTTTAACATGTTATTAAAATTCAGAAGTTTGCAAATAATTTCTACTGAAATAAAATGCACATGTAAGAATTATAAAACTGTCTGGTTAAAATCCTCTATTCTCTTGGATACTCTAAGCCAAATTTAATTGGTTGTTTTAGGTGGAACAATTCACTTTTCCATATTATCACTGGTCTTTACTAGAACTTCATCTTCATTTTTAACTAAGATATAGTATGTATTCTTCACACAAAAATTTCTGTGATGTTGTATGCCTTCAGGAGTTAAAATACCAAATTAGTACTATCCCAGAACAATTTCTGCTTTACTAAGCCTTCAAACAGTAATATGTTAAAATGTTAGTCAGAACTTACTGCTTTATTAATTCTGTTTCCCCACAAAAAAATTAAGAAAAAGCAACTTTCAAACCCTTATTATGTTCATGGTATTTGAGTCTCTTCTCTATTTTATATGTACAGAAGTTTTAATATATTTACAATCAAGTATATCAACCTTCAATTATGATTTTTGCCTTTGACATCATGTTAGACAAGATTATAAAATTATTTGCCGATCTATTTTCCTCCAGTTATGTCTCTGTCTTTGTTATGCTTTTATCAATCTGACATGTATTTGTATATTGTATAAATAAAATTTCCAAATTTACATGTTTTCCTAACATTAATTATTGCTGTTGTGTTTTTTGAATGGTCATTACTTTCTCCAATAACATGAAATGTGGTTTTTCATATGCATTACTTTTACATGTGCTTTGATCTGTTTTGGGAATTCTCAAACTGATTTGGCTTCTCTAAGTTTCTATGTTAGTAAATAGTACCACACAGTTTTAATAATTGTAACTTTTTAATATGCTTTAATACTGGAAAATAGTAAGTTTTATATTTCTTTCTTTTTTTTTTAATGGGCCTTTTCTAGACTGTCTGTGCTTCCAGATGAATTTTGATAATCATTTTGCCAAGCTCTCCCCCAAAACCTTTTTGGGATTTTAAATGAAATTGTACTGTCTTTATAAATTAATCTGAGGAAGCTAACATCTGTACAACATCTTATATTCTCATCCAAGACTACAACATAAACGTAATTATGGCTAATTTTTCTTTCTGCATAACATACTTAACAGACAATTGTTTATCTGTGTTTCTCAATAAATGTTATTTTCTTAATTTAAGTCTTTCACATTTCTTTAATAGTTTATTCATAGCTATGTGATATTTAATTGAGATTATGAGATTTTTTTCATGTTTTTTATTTGTTGCTGCCATAGAAAAATGAACTGATTTTTGTATAGTTACTTAACAAAGTTCATTACCCTAATGGTTCTTCAGTTAATTCTCTTGGGATTATCACTAGTCTTTACTAAAACTTCATCCTTATTTTTAACTAAGACATAGTATGTCTTAGTAAAATATATATATTTTAAGGAAAAAAAGATTTAACCATTTTTCTAATTATAATCTTTGAGAGGCAGCATAACATAATATTTATGATTAAAGACTCATGGGTCAAACCACATGAGTTTTAATTCAGCTCTGCTACTTATTAGCTGCATGACCCTGGCCATGTTACTTAGCATCTCTTGGCCTCAGCTTCCTAATTTGTCAAATAGAATGATAGCAGTCCATATCTCCTAGGGTTGTTGTGAGAATTAAATGAGTTAATATTTGTAAGGCATTTAGAACAGTTCCTAGCATATATAAGAAGAATTCAGAAAATATTTGCCTTTTAAAACAAATATTTGTCTTTTAAAACAAATATTTTAACCAATTCCATTGGTTAAAATTTGTTAAATGATATTAACTATAAGTGATGAAATTGGTCATGTAGTAAGCCACTAGGGTTTTTCTGCTTTCTTGAAATCTCTTTTTTATGTTTTAATGGCATCTCTCTATTCCTAAATTATTATACTACATGTATCTGTGTTTTCTTGAAAGAAATATGGTTGCAGTTTATCAAATGTCATTTGAAATCTATTTGGAAGTTAAAACACTGGTTTTATTCTTTGGTCTATGACTATGAAATCACTTTAATAAGTTACTAAATAATATACTAAATAATAAGATGCTAAACCACATTCACATTCCTAGGATAAACGCCATATGTTGTATTATTCTATTTCGTTGATATCTACATTCCTTTAGCTAGTATTTCAACAAATTATTATTTTCTTTTTTGTGTTACTTTTATTAGTTTTGTTTTTTGACTTTTTTAGTATGGTGCTTCTTATTAAATAAATCAGAAAAATGTTTTCTTTTTCATAGAATTCATAGAGTATGGGATAATTTGTTCCTTAAGAGTGTATATTTTTAATAATTGATTATAAATAGCTGATGAAAACAAGATACTTTAGTCATTTAAATATAGTGTTTTAGCTCCTGCCAAACCTTTCTATTCAAGCTGGTCAAGGACATAGGCTTATGCATCCAACAAAATTAGGCTTAAGTCCTAACTTCACCACCCACTTGCTAACAGTGTGCATTTGGCAAGGTATGCTTATATCACTGGAAATAACCATGCCTTCCTTACCTTCCTCATAGAGTTACTGTGAGAATTAAATAAGATTTTGCTTATAAATCATTGTATACTCAGCCCACGATATAGACCAAATAATTATTATATATGTTAGTTTTAATTTTCCTTAAGTACAAAATTAATTCATATTTATAATTCAACTTATTTTATCCTAATATGGAGATTCTAGTGGTTTATGTATAAATATAAATGATTCTGATAAATTTATTTGTGTGAAATTACTTTATAATAAAATGAGATGTCAATTAAGACATGTTATTCTTTATTTTTAGACATAAATTTAAATGTTCATATCGAAGTAAAAATGCTCTGATGAGCCATGGAAATGAACCTATTGCCAATGTTTAAACAAAATCACAGAGGGTGAATAGGAAAGTTGTACACTGGTTTTAAGAAGATCAATCAATGAGCCTAAACCAAATGTAATGTCTTCCACTCCTTCCTGCTCCTCTGGAGTTGTGTTCTCATAGGAATCTGAGAGGCAGTGAAGAACTTCGGAGCCTTCCCTCAGGCTGCAGCTTACCTCTTGCCTCATCATCTAAGCTGCAGTGGAGAAGCAAGGTTCTCATTCTGTAGGAGAATGCAGCACTAAGGGATCGAGGTGCTCTCAAATACAATTTCTACCAGACTGATAACATTTATTTATTTATTTATTTATTTATTTTTATTACACTTTTAAGTTCTGGGATACATGTGCAGAATGTGCAGGTTTGTTACATAGGTATACACGTGCCATGGTGGTTTGCTGCACCCATCAACCCATCATTTACATTAGGTAGTTCTCCTAATGGTATCTCTCCCCTATACCCCTGCTCCCCAACAGGTCCTGGGTGTATGATGGTCCCCTCCCTGCATCCATGTGTTCTCATTGTTCAGCTCTCACTTACGAGTGAGAACATGCAGTGTTTGGTTTTCTGTTTGTGTGTTACAAACTCATAACATTTTTGTGAAATACTAATAAGACTGCAATATGAATGTGGCCCCAATTTTCAAAGGATGTACTACTGATGTAGGCCTGTATGAATATATACACACATCTGTTATAGATAATAAATAGATAAATAGATAGATAGATAGATAGATACTGGACAGATATCTGTGTTATATACATATATATCACCAGCACACAAAAACTTGTGTCTCAAAAAAGTATTAACTTGAGGTGTATGTCTATCTATTAGTGTCATCAAGAACACTTAATTGTATATACTGATTATAATTCTATTATATGGTCTCTGAGGAGAGTAGTAATGAGAAAAGCAGTCAGTTTGTAAGACCTGATAGGCAGTATGAATTTCTCTTCTGTTTCAAAGGCTATAAATTTCAAAACATTATTCTGATGGGTTAGCTGCCTCTACTAAGAACCATTTAAATAGGCACAGCTAAGAGTAGAAATGTCAAACCAAACTCAGTCTCTACTAATCACTTATCTCTGGCAGATGCAACTTGAAAAGGTGTATCTCAAGGTCCCAGTATGTATTGTTTGCTATTAATTATAAATTAACAGTAGATTCTATCAACCTTACATTAAACTACATTGTCTTCTAAAAGAAAGATATCCCACCTTACATTCTGTATGCTGTCATCTGGCTTTATAGCAACAAAGATATTTTTAGGAACATCTTCAATATGTTATTCCATATGTTCCAAGATCAGAGGAAGAAAAATGTACTTACTTTTATCTTTTCTGTCCCTGGGACAGGGTTCTGGCTTCTCCTAGAGTTCTCTTGATCGAGTGTCTTTTCAGTATAGCACGACTCCTAAAGGAAACAAAGGCAGGAAAAGATTTATTAAGATAAACATCTCTTGTTTCTTGTCTCTTGCAAAAAAGAATAAATTGCTCCTTAGACAAAAATGTCTAATTTAGACCAAATGTCACATGTTTTTAAAAAACATTCATTGTCTTTTTTATTCCTTTTCCCACATTTTTTTTTTCAGTTTCTCTAGCTGATAGCAAGAACAGGGCAAATCTTCTTGAGTAAGCAGCTCCATACACCCAGATAAATAAATAATATATTTCTTTTTATTATTTTGTTCACCATTCAAACACATCAATTGTATTCTGAGCAGTCTTTCTTGTGTTTTGCTCTAAAACTGTGGAACATGAACAGTCAGAGACATTCTTACTAAATAGTAAAATCAACAAGAGAGCAATAAACATCTATATATTAGATTTTCACATTTCCACTGAAAAATAGATTCACTGTAGCCTTGTAGTATAGTTTGAAGTCCGGTAGTGTGATGCCTCCCGCTTTGTTTTTTTTTTTGCTTAGAATTGACTTGGCTATGCGGGCTCTCTTTTGGTTCCATATGAAGTTTAAGGTGTTTTTTTCCAGTTCTGTGAAGAAGATCATTGGTAGCTTGATGGGGATAGCATTGAATCTGTAAATTACTTTGGGCAGTACGGCCATTTTCACGATATTGATTCTTCCTAACCATGAACATGGAATGTTTCTCCATCTGTTTGTGTCGTCTCTTATTTCATTGAGCAGTGGTTTGTAGTTCTCCTTGAAGAGGTCCTTTACATTCCTTGTTAGTTGTATTCCTAGGTATTGTATTCTCTTTGTAGCAGTTGTGAATGGCAGTTCATTCTTGATTTGGCTCTCCTTAAGTCTGTTATTGGTGTATAGGAATGCTTGTGATTTATGCCCATTGATTTTGTATCCTGAGACTTTGCTGAAGTTGCTTATCAGTTTCAGGAGATATTGGGCTGAGACGATGGGGTCTTCTAGACATACAATCATGTCGTCTGCAAATAGAGACAATTTTACTTCCTCCTTTCCTCTTTGAATACCCTTTATTTCTTTTTCTTGCCTGATTGCTCTGGCTAGAACTTCCAGTACTATATTGAACAGGAGTGGTGAGAGAGGGCATCCTTGTCTAGTGCCGGATTTCAAAGGGAATGCTTCCAGTTTTTGCCCATTCAGTATGATACTGGCTGTTGGTTTGTAGTAATCAAAACAGCATGGTACCGGTACCAAAACAGAGATATAGACCAATGGAACAGAACAGAGGCCTCGGTGGCAACACAACATATCTACAGCCATCCAATCTTTGACAAACCTGACAAAAACAAACAATGGGGAAAGGAGTCCCTGTTTAATAAGTGGTGTTGGAAAAACTGGCTAGCCATGTGCAGAAAACAGAAACTGAACCCCTACCTGACACCTTACACTAAAATTAACTCCAGATGGATTAAAGGCTTAAACATAAGACCTAACACCATAAAAACCCTAGAAGAAAATCTAGGCAAAACCATTCAGGACATAGGCGTAGGCAAGGACTTCATGACCAAAACGCCAAAAGCATTGGCAACAAAAGCCAAAATAGACAAATGGGACCTAATAAAACTCCACAGCTTCTGCACAGCAAAAGAAACAGTCAATAGAGTGAATCGACAACCAATAGAATGGGAAAAAATTTTTGCAGTCTACCCATCTGACAAAGGGCTGATATCCAGAATTTACAAAGAACTAAAACAGATCTACAAGAAAAAAACAAACGAGCCCATTCAAAAGTGGGCAAAGGATATGAACAGATACTTTACAGAAGAAGACATACATGAGGCCAATAAACATATGAAAAAATGCTCATCATCACTGGTCATTACAGAAATGCAAATCAAAACTACATTGAGATGCCATCTCACATCAGTTAGAATGGCGATCATTAAAAAATCTAGAGACAACAGATGCTGGAGAGGATGTGGAGAAATAGGAACACTTTTACACTGTTGGTGGGAGTGTAAATTAGCTCAACCATTGTGGAAGACAGTGTGGCGATTCCTCAAGGACCTAGAAATAGAAATTCCATTTGACCCAGCAATACCATTACTGGGTATATATCCAAAGGATTATAAATCGTTCTACTGTAAGGACACATGCACACGAATGTTCATTGCAGCACAGTTTACAATAGCAAAGACCTGGAACCAACCCAAATGCCCATCAATGATAGACTGGACAGGGAAAATGTGGCACATATACACCATGGAATATTATGCAGCCATCAAAAACAATGAGTTTGTGTCCTTTGTAGGGACATGGATGAACCTGGAAACCATCATTCTC
>PVKP010035110.1:0-10721 GCA_004027715.1 Plecturocebus donacophilus | reverse complement strand
CACACACTGGGGCCTGTTGGGGGGAAATAGGGGAGGGACAGTGGGGGGTCGGGACTTGAGGAGAGATAGCATGGGGAGAAATGCCAGATATAGGTAAAGGGGAGGAAGGCAACAAATCACACAGCCACGTGTGTACCTATGCAACAATATTGCATGTTCTTCACATGTATCCCAAAACCTAAAATGCAATAAAAAATAAAATTAAAAAAAAAGTAGATTCACTAGGTGATAGTCTTTCTCAAATGTGTGATTTAAAAAGCAACATATCCCTGCAACCATTCATCTTTGAATTTAAATACCAAGGAGCAAGGGCATTGTTTTTCTCAATCGCAAGATATAGTGATTGCAATTTTTGGAGAGAAATTAATCCAATAAAATCCAGTGTATGCACAATGCCTCACCAACAAGAGGTGACTTAACATTTTGCTATGAATAGGTAGACAACCCACTTGCATATTTTTTTCTGATCATATTCTTTTAGGTATTTATATGTCAAAAGTCCCCATTTAAAAACTAGTTATTAGCTTTGAATAACTGGAAAACCTAGTTATTTTCATTTACATATATACTTCTGACGGAGGCGGCCACAACTGATCACTGGGTTAACCAGGTGCCCTTTCACTCAGACAGTCTACACATTTGAGCAGACACATAGTAAATGCTTAGATGTTAAAACACAGAGCCATGCTTCTTTCATTTTATGTAGATCATCTGTTTCTTTTTCTAAATGTGGGGACAGTAATGTCAATATTCCTCTGCTTATAGATAGATAGATAGGACAGATATCTGAATACTACTATTATTCAGAGCAGGGAAGAGTCTAGCTTTATGTTATATATTCAAGGATCAATGTTGTCTGCTGTCTTTTCTTTCCTATTTCTTTCTAATACCAAATTCTATCTACTCCAGGCTTTTAATGCTCTTCAATTCACTCTTCCTTCCAACTCCATTTGCACGGGCAAATCTAGTTCAACTCTCCCCAGCCACAGCTTCTTCCATCCCACTCATTGTTCTGGGGTTCCGACGTCTCTCACTACTCTCCCTGGCCTGAGCCATTCCCCTTCCTATCCATCCTGTATACACCTTTCGCACTGGGACAGTAACTGAACTTCCAATTTGTATAAAACCCAAGAACTATATATGGTGGAGATATTTCACTATGATTCTCAAATAAATTATCTTTTTCCCTAAATGTCAATAGCATTATGTTAGCCACTCTACGTTAGTTTTCAAACACTTTGATTACTCTCTTTTTCGCTTCTGACGTCCTAAGGGCATTGTAACATAAAGGCAGAAGCACTGACCTCAATTCTAGTTTCAACTCATCTATTTTTCAGCTGTTGATTTTGAGGAGTCATCACCTTTCTTTGAGGTAAATGACAGAGCCTTGCTCATCAAATGGCATAATAATATTAATCCTGCCTGTCTCTCCAGGTTGTTCTGTGATTTAAGGAAGATCACATACAATGAAATTCCAAATATATGGTTATTACGCTCCCTGAAGATTTGCAAAAGTATAAACTTGCTTTCTTTGTTTAACACTAAATACAGATTGGGACCCAAGAGGTATCTGTGATCACACTCTTAAGTCTTACAGCTTTCTTTTGGAAATGTGATGTTTTAAAGAGTTTGTTTTGGCTTTCAAAGAAAAAGAACACCAAAGGCATTATACTCTAATATATTTGGATGTCAAAGACACTCTGAATCTAAACGAGTGGGAAAAAGGAAAGGGAGCTCAAAACAGTGACAAATCTCAATTAGCTGAACCTGCCATTTAAATTAACCCAACTGCCATATCTGGCACAGATATTAATGCCATCTTCTTCAAAACTTTGCTAATACCTCCAGACATCACTGGACACTAATAGAAAACATGTCTCTATTCTCTGTCATTGTGTTGTAGGGTTTTAAATGAAAGAAATGTAGAGTATGTGCAATAGGATGTTTGTTCTGTTTGCAAAGAGGAAATAAAAGATATCAACCAAATATCACTTAATATATAATTAGCACTGTGCCTTTGGCTCAATAAAGTTTTTATTTTAGACAAAAAACAACAACAAAAAAATGCAGCTGATCCATGTTTTCCTCTCTTTCAACTCCTGAGTTCTCATGAGCATTACGTCCTGCTGGTTTACAGGTAACTTTTATATGGGCTTTTGGATGAGCATTGGTGGCAAATACTTTTGGATGATACTGATTAACCGACTTAATCTCATTACTGTTTTAGATCACTGAATAATTAACCAAATAGGATACTGAGGATCATAAAGTGAAAAGAAACACATATACCATATCTGTGCAGTATCAATTTCATCAGGCTAATGGATTAAAAATGGTAATTTTAATAGTACTTGTTTTTTAAAAATTATAGTTAAAAACATAAATTTTATCATCTTAATCATATTTAAGCATATAGTTCAGTATTCTTCATCATATTCATACTGTTATACAACCAATTTCCAGAACTTTTTTGTCTTGCAAAACTGAAACCTCATATTCATTAAATTACCACCTCCATTCCTCTCTCCAAAATTCCTGAAAATCACCATTATGCTGTTGTTTCTATAAATTTTACTACTCTAGATATGTTTATAAGTGGAAGCATATAGTAATTGACTTTTTGTGACTAGCTTATTTCACTTAGCGTAATGTTCTAAAAGTTTATCTCTGTGGCAACATGTGTCAGAATTTCTTTCCTTTTCCAGGCTGAATAAAGCCTTAAATAAAAATATCCCAATGTATATACTACGTTTTGTTTATGTATTCATCCATCAATGGACGCTTAAGTTGCTTCCACCTTTTGGATATTGTAAATAATGCCACTATGGACATGGGTGTACCAATATCCCCTCAAGACCCTGCTTTCAAATCTTCTGGATATATACCCAGAAGTGGAATTACTGGGTCATATGGTAATAGTATTTCTTTTTAACATAATTTTTACAATAGCTTTAGATTTACAAAAAAATTAGAAGACAGTACAGAAAGTTCCTATAGTGTTCCATACCCAGTTTCCCCTATTATTAGTATCTTACATTAGTATGTACATTTATTACAATTAATGAACTAATATTGATATGCTATCATCAACTAAATCCCATACTTCATGTCTCTCTAGTTTTTATCTAACGTCCTTATGGTATTTCAGAGTGTCATTTAGGATACTATATTACATTTAGTCATCATGTTTCCTCTTTGCTGTGACATTTTCTTAGACTTTCCTTGTTTTTAATGACCTTAATAGTTTGACAAGTATTTTGTAGAATGTCCTTCAGTTGGGATTTGCCTGATGTTCTCATGATTAGACTGTGGCTATTGGATTTTTGGAGGAAGACCACAGAGGAAAAGTGACATTTTCATCACATCATAGCAAGAGTCTATAATATCAATATGTCATCACTACTGATGTTGACCTTGCTGAGATAGTGTTTGCCAGGTTTCTCTGCTGGAAAGTTATTCTGCATCCTGCTGCTTTCCACTGTATTTTTGGGAAAGAAGTCATTATGTGTAGCCCACAATTAAGAAGAAAGAAGTTATTTTCTACCTCCTTGAGGATGTTGTATCTATATA
The DNA here is from genome assembly GCA_004027715.1 of Plecturocebus donacophilus. NCBI lineage: Eukaryota > Metazoa > Chordata > Mammalia > Primates > Pitheciidae > Plecturocebus > Plecturocebus donacophilus. The sequence goes on along the minus strand of PVKP010035110.1, from coordinate 7,151 downwards.
AATTATTTGGAATTCTTCTGCATAAGAGATTTATCTCTTCTCATTTATTTATGTATTCAATTATTTATTCATATGATATAAACTCGTGGTGGATATTATATTTTATACTTTGGATTATAATCCAATAATACTTTATTATGCTCTTCAAATTGTTCCAGATTGGGTCATCATTAGCTCTTTCGGTTGGCTCCTGTAGTACTTTTCCTATTAATGCAATACATATTGCATTATATATCATCACTCAATATATCAGCCTTGACATCTAGCATATAGCTCTATCTAAGTAATACAACTGAGAAAAGGTTTATTCAAGTACAATGAAAGATGTAGAGTATTATGAAGCAGGTGTAATGGACACTGTGGTGTGCCACCAGATGCCCTTTGAGGACTGAACAATTCATTTCCCCAGCTGAGTACTGGTGGCTGATGGTCCTCAACTGAGACCTTCCAATTATGAGTTACTGCAGGGCATAAAGAACCAGCCCTGAGCCCTCATTTGGACTGATTCTGAGGGCTCAACCCAGCTTCTGAGTTCCCCATGGAATCAGCTTTCACCTCTCCCCAGGAATGATCTGTATACACAAACAACACTAGGTAGCCTCAAGTAAGGGAGATAAGGTGAACATCAGTATACTGAACACAAGCAGCTGGAAAGAATTTGGTTACAGAGAGGAGAGAATTTAAATTGTGAAAAATGTAGTGAGTCAGGTCAGGCTAGGTTATAAGGAATCCTGAAAGCCAGGCAAAAGGTTTAAGATTGAATTAGTAAGCCATACATCTAACTAGGGGTGCAGTCCAATAAAGTGTAATGTAGCTGTAGGAAGAAATAGTATCTAGCTATAAGAAATCAGAAATTGTAGCTAACATTTAGGCTAGCTATTAATGCACAGGGCATACTTTGTATGCACCATATCATTAAATCTTCATTACAACTATTAAGATCTCCATTTTGCAAATGACAAAACTGAAGCTCAAAAATATTCAGTAACTTATCCAAGATCGTATAGCTAAGAAGCCCATTGGAGCGATTCAGACGTTGCTTTGTATTACTCTTAAAGTAATGCTATTCAAATCATTCAACTCACCAAGTCTTAAAGAATATGTAATCATAAGACATGGCAAATGTTTCATTTAACATAAATGTTAAATGAAAGAGCTGGATACACTTGCTATACGATAGAATCACAAATTTTTTTAAAAGTATATATGTTAATCCCATACACAACAAAATAAGAATGTTTGCTGTAAGATTATACACAATTAAAATATTGTATAATTTAAATTTATTTATTTTCTGTATTTTATGCTTTATAAATTAAATCACATGCTTTTCTAGTCAGAAAGAAATTGAAGATATTTTATAAAAAGAACATCACACACCAGGGCCTGTTGGGGGTCGGTGGTGGGGTGGGGGTTAGGGGAGAGATAGCAGGGGGTGGGGGGATTGGGGAGGGATAACCTTAGGAGAAATACCAAATGCAGATGATGGGGGGGATGGATGCAGCAAACCACCATGGCATGTGTATACCTATGTCACAATCCCGCACGATCTGCACATGTACCCCAGAACTTAAAGTATAATTAAAAATAAAATAAAATGAAATAAAATGAAGCTTTCTTTATCAGTAAATGAGGGATCATCATCAAAGTGTCCATGCTATTTCAAGAAAGGATGTAGAACAATTGTCTGCAAGACGAAAGAAAAATGAATGAAGAGCATTTGGGGTAATAAGCCAAGTGCTTTATTTTGTGACTAAAAGTTGACAATTGTGAAAGTTGTCAAAAGAATTTATGCCAGAGTTGATTGTTGATTTGGGTAGGGAGAAAAAAGAGTCAAATATACCACAGGATTTATTTGTAAGCACAGCATCCACAAAAAGAAAAATTGGCAAGAAAAGGTGGAAGGAATATGATGAGTTCAAATTAAGACATTCAGATATTCAGTGAGTGTTATTCAACCAAGAAGAGCTTATCCAATAGGCAGATGGGAAACAATATTAATAGTAAATACAATCAATTGATCAAATCCAGGGGAGTAAATCAGGCAGTAAGTTATTAAGTGATACATTTGGACTCATGCATTTAAACAAGCAAACAAAAGTGTAGAAATTAGTTAATAGAGAATAGAAGAGTGCTAGAACTAAAACCCACAGAAGTTAAAATTTGGTGAGATTAATGTTAATTGGAGTTTAGAAAATTTAAATTTTCCTTTGAATTGTATAGGTGTTATCAGGTAAAGAAAAACAACTCTCAATGTGATATAATTTTTTATTTGAAAGTTATCATCCCATATTAAGAACGATCTTTAAGTGTGTTTATTCATTCATTCATATATTAAAAAACAGTATTTACTGAGTGCTTCCTTTGCATGAGAACTTGTACAAGAATGATAAAATGTGCTTGTTTGGATCCCTTGGCCACTTAGGACTAGCAATAAATAGGGAAAGATTAACATAAATAGGCCACACACAAAACATTCTGCTTCTTCTGCCCAGAATGCACATTTCCTTTTGCTCTTCCTAGCAGGATATGGGCCATCCTTAATGGCCCAACTCAAATGCTGCCTCTTCTGTGAAGCTTTAGGAATTGTTCCAGGTTGTTATTAATCATAGTCTTTGCCCCTAATTCATTCTTTTCATGACTCACTGATGCTTTCTGTTATAGCCATGTGTGATAGTCTTCCCCAGAGCCTGTGAACATCTTGAATGGTAATGTTTTATTCAACTATCTGCAGGACTTAGTGCAGATAGTTGGTATTCAATAAGTGATTATTGAATGGAAATTCATAAATCTTTACTCATATTAGCAAAAGGTATATATAACTTCAAAGAATATCTGCAAATGTGTTTACAATCACTTTTGCTCCATAAAGTTCAAAAAGGAATTTATACTGTTGTGAAAATATGAAATACTCAAGGATATTCATTAATAAGTGCTCACAACAAAATGAGCATTATTCTATTCAACCTTGCTTAGCTACTTACTACTAATTTTTCTTTCATTGACCTCTTATCTATCATCTATCTATCTATCTATTTATCTAATTTTGGGCTAGGATCTCACTCTGCCACCCGGGCTGAAGTGCAGTGATACAATACTGGCTCACTGCAGGCTTGACCTTCTGGGCTCAAGTGACCTTCTATCTCAGCCTTCTGAGTAGCTAGAACTACAGGTGCATGCCACCACACCTGGCTAATTTTTAAATTTTTTGTAGATATGGAGTTTTTTCATGTTGCCCAGGCTGGTCTCAACCTCCTGGGCTCAAGCTAAGCACCTGCCCAGGCCTCCCAAAGTGTTGGGATTACAGGTGTGAGCCACCAAAGCTGGCCAATCTAATCTGTATTTTTTTCCCCACTATTATATATGCTTGATTTCTACAACTGTGACAGTTTTTAAACTAACCTTGGCAATTGCTACATTTTCATAGCTTTTTTAAAAAATTAAGTAATTATTACTATTATTGTTTTTTAGAGACAGAGTCTTGCTCTGTTGCTCAGGCTAGATTGCAGTGGGGCAATCTCAGCTTACTGCAACCTCTGCCTCTCAGGTTCAATGGATTCTCCTGCCTTGGCTTTCCAAAGTTGTGGAATTAAAGGCATGAGCCACCACACCTGGCCCCATAGCTTTTTTGTTTATATAAAATTGCAAATAACTTGCTTTATTAATTCCTTGGCAAATCTTTTTGTCTACCATGTGGTAGATACAGTGGAGGAAACACAGACCTAGTTTTGTGGAAAGGAGCATTACAACTAGACTAGTTGATTTAAAAATAAACACAAATGACCAAAATCCAATGTATCTGAAATTTTTTTATTCCAGTACTAAAAGCCTCAGTGGATGAAGAATGAATAAAAATGACTAAGAATTAGAGATGCATTAATCTTTCAGGTATCAGTTTACACAACTAGTTAAACATCTCATCTAATTGTCTTCTTAGATTCAAGTCAAATCCATAAAGATTTTTAATAGGCAAGGTAGAATCAAGTTTTCTTAATTAAGAAGGTAATACCTGCATTGTTCAACTGCTTTTACATAGTAGTTTGGCAAAGTTGACTCAAAGTCTTAAAAAGTTTGACAAACTTTAACCTACTAATTCCACTGTGAAACTTCTTTCACCCTTCAGGTCCCCAGGATAAACCTCTTTTTAGTTTGCTACTCTCAGGAGGAAAAGAATATAAAGGGACTTTGACATTTAATGAACACCTGTTCTGTATCATGAACCTTAGTAGCCGCTTTGCATTTCAGTTCATTTAATCATTATAATTAGTCTATCACATAGTGGACCTTTTACAAAGCTTAAAGATAGATGCATCCCTAAGGTCACATAGCTAATAAGTCCCAGAGTTGGGATTCAAACTTAGCTCTGTTCAACACCAAAGTCCGAAATTAATCCACTGCACATCATGATGCCTTATGATATTCTTGGACTTTTGACCAGCTTTTATTTATAATATTTCTTCTATATGATTTTTCTCTTATGATTAAATGATGGCTTCTTGATATTTATTATTTTGCTTTATATCTCAAAGCTCTAAGAAATATGAATGTTTTTGGAGAATTGACTCAAAAACAGTTCATAGACTTATTCATTACCTCTAAGTTTTCTTTTAAGTTTTAAAGCTTTCCTCTTTCTTCACATCTCATATCAAAGATAACATATCTTCACATCTCATACTGAAGAGAACATGCCCCCTGAATTTGTTTCATGTTCATAGGATGTAGATGAATATACTTGATCAAAAAGGTTTCCTGCTGTGTACTACAGCCCAAAGAACAAAATAAGCAAACCCTGTTACTTAAATGATTTTGTAATCTTCAATCTCTTGCATTCTTTCATCATACCATTATAACTTACAAACATGTTTGCTGTGGATTTTTATTAAATTGCCTTTATGAAAGAATTTGGTATTTACAATACTTTGTCATGATTGACAACATGGATTCTGAAGACAGACTTACTGATTATAAATCTTTACTGTGTACATTTGGCCAAGATACTTAAACTTTCTGGAACAGCCATGGCTTCCTGATAAGTAAAAATATTTATAATAATAGTAATTATCATATAGAGTTGTTAGGAGGTTTAAATGACATACTGAATTCTTGTCAAATAGAACAATGCCTGGAACATATTGTGTTTAATATGTTTTAGATTTATTAATACTCTTGTACAAGAAAGATAAATGGATTGCTCCTGCCAATGACATATATGATAGAAACATTAAAAAAAAATCAATCTTAAAGGTAGCTTTAAATAAGGTATCACAGAAAAAACTTAATTGTGGAGATGATCCAAGATGGCTGAATAGGAACAGCTCTGGAGTGCAGTTCCCAGTGAGAATGCAGAGGGTGAGTGATCACTGAATTTCCAAATGAATTTTTACTGCCCAGAGACCAGGAGACTCCCAGGTGGAAAAGTGCCAGGAGTCTCCAGCACAGCTGTTTCAGCCAGTGCAGTGGGTCTCCACACAAAAACTCACACAAATCTGGATGCCATTTCAACTGGTGCCTGGAATGCCTGGGAGACAGACTTGGCCATTCAACCAAAAAAAGAGGCTGAAACAGGGAGCCAGGTGATCTTGCTCGGTGGGTCCCACTCCCAAAGAGACCAGCAATCTGAAACTCTCTGGATTGAGAGTTTCACAGCAAGCACAGCTGGACTTGGGATGTCCAGCTCTGTGGGGGTAAGGGCATCGCCATTACCGAGGCAATCCACCACTACCAAGGCAATCTGCCATTACCGAGGCAGTCCACCATTACAGAGACAGCCCACCATTACTGAGGCAGACTGCCATTACTGAGGAAGTTCTAACTATACCGCTATAAACAAAACTGCAAGGACGTTCACACAGCATCTGGGCAGAGCCCATGGCAGCTCAGCAATGCCTCTGCTGGCAGACTGTGACTAGGCTACCTCCTTTCTGGGTAGGGTACCTCTGAAAAAAGGCAGCAGCACATCAGGAACTTAAAAATAAAGCTCCACCTTCCCAGGACAGAGAACCTGGGAAAGAAAAGGTGGTTATGAATTGCGCTGCAGCAGACTTAGATGTACCTGCCCAGCAGCTCTGAACGGAACAATGGAGCTCACAGCTCAGCACTTGAGGTCCTATAAGGGACAGACCGTCTCCTCAAGCAGCTCCCGATCCCCATATATCCAAAGAGACACCTCATAAAGGAGAGCTCAGGCCATCATCTGGTGGGTATCTTTCTGGGCCAAAGATAACAGAAGAAGAAACTGGCAGCAACCCTTACTGTTCTGCAGCTCTGCAGGTGGCAAGCAGGGTCTGGAGTGGACCTCCAGCAGTCCTACAGCAGAGGGGCCTGACTGTTAGAAGGAAAACTAAAAAACAGAAGGAAATAACTTCATCATCAACAAAAAGGACATCCACTCACAGAACCCATCCGAAAGTCATGAACTACAAAGACCACAGGAAGATAAATCAACAAAGATGGGAAGAAACCAGCATAAAAAGGATGAAAACACCCAAAACCAGAATGCGTCTCCGCCTTTAAGGGATCACAACTCCTCACCAGCAAGGGAACAAGGCTGGATGGAGAATGAGTCTGACAAATTGACAGAAACAGGCTTCAGAAAGTGGGTAATAAACTTTTCTGAGCTAAAAGAACATGTTTTAATCCAATGCAAAGAAACTAAGAACCTTGAAAAAAGGTTTGACAAAATGCTAATGAGAATGAACAGCTTAGAGAAGAATATAAATGAACTGATGGAGATGAAAAACACAACACAAGAACTTTGCGAAGCATACACAAGTTTCAATAGCCAAATCGACCAAGCAGAAGAAAGAATATCAGAGATTTTGTGTTCTTGTGTCAGTTTGCTGAGAATGATGGTTTCCAGGTTCATCCATGTCCCTACAAAGGACACAAGCTCATCGTTTTTGATGGCTGCATAATATTCCATGGTGTATATGTGCCACATTTTCCCTGTCCAGTCTATCATTGATGGGTATTTGGGTTGGTTCCAGGTCTTTGCTATTGTAAACTGTGCTGCAATGAACACACACAAAATCAAACACCGCATGTTCTCACTCATAGGCGGGTGTTGAACAATGAGAACACATGAACACAGGGAGGGGAGCACTATACGCTAGGGTATGTTGGGGGGAAATAGGGGAGGGACAGTGGGGGGG
>PVKP010035109.1:0-23603 GCA_004027715.1 Plecturocebus donacophilus | reverse complement strand
ATAGGAAATTAGTGGAGGCCCAGCGGGATGAAATTACCTGTCCCAAGGCAACAGGTTAGTCGCAAAACCACACTAAATGGATCTGGTTTCTATTTGCCAGGGGCTGGTGACTCACAAGATGCCTGATGTCAGCTGTGTCGGGGAACTAGCGCTTCTGAACTCCAGGTCTGCGTGTCACCTTGGAGACATACACAGTACCTGCTCTAGCCAAGCCTGCTGAGGTGCCCAGGCAAGTATCAACCACTCAGTTCCCAGAACCAATTACATCAGCAGGAAGAATCAAAGAGAAAACACCCATCATAATGGAAAAGCCTCTCCCAGCCAGCCAAGGTTCTCATGCCAGGAATAACCACTCCAGAACAGAACTGTGTGTGTAATATATATGTATATATATATTAGTTTTTAAGTCCTAGGGTATACGTGCAGGATGTGCAGGTTTGTTTCATAGGTAAACGTGTACCACGGTGATTTGTTGCACCTATCACCCATCACCTAGGTAATAAGCCCAGAATGCATTAGCTATCTTTCCTAATGCTCTACCCCCACCCACCCCACCCACTGACAGGCCCCAGTGTGTGTTGTTCCCCTCCCTGTCCATGTGTCCTCATTGTTCAGCTCCCACTTAATAGGTCAGAACTCTTTGAACCAAACAAATCCACGGCTTCCCCCACCAGGGCCTTTCCTGCAGTTTGTTCCTGAACACCAATCCCTAGCTCTCCAAAGAGTCTCTTACCTCTGCACTCACTGCCCCACCTATGTTAAGAACACAAGCAAAGCCAAGGTTTAGTGAAGATATTTCACAAACATATGGGACATAGGTTAAAACAAGTCTTTGCCTTTAGAAAGCCTCAAGCACTTCTGGGCTTGGTAATGTCTGTGGTGGTTTGGCTGAGGTTCTTAAAGAAATGGCCCAGAATTTTCCTTGCTCTCCTTTTCAACGGCTTCTACCAGCAGCTGTCAAAGATGAACGCCATTAGACACCCACTCTCCCACCCTAAGACCCATTTTATTTGGGCATTTATCTCCCAAGCCATTCAGCTAATGGGATGTTTTCCTTACAACTAAGTTTAGCAGTTTCTAGTTTCCACTGTGAAAGTTAGAGGCCACAAGTTTTAGGACTCTTTGACTTGTAGATGAGGCAGCCTCCCTTTCTGCCTCTCCTTCATAAACTGCCATGTAAATAGCCACATTTTGGCAAACATTGCCACCTCCCTCAACACCCTGAGCTCTGTGCCTTCTTCAGGGAACTGGGAGTAAACTGCCAGGAGTGGGGAACTTGAACAACTGTTCAGGGATCGCAGGGTACCTAAAATATTAGCAGCCACCGCATTTGTGCTAAGCGCTTTCCATCATCTCAACCACCTATGGCGTGAAGCCTACTGCTTTTTGGTTTTTGTTTTAGACGGAGTCTTGCCCTGTCACCAGGCTGGTGTGCAATGGCGCGATCTCGGCTCACTGCAACCTCCGCCTCCCGGGTTCAAGTGATTCTCCTGCCTCAGCCTCCTGAGTAGCTGGGACTACAGGCGTGTGCAACCTCGCCTGGCTAATTTTTGTATTTTTAGTAGAGAAGGGGGGTCTCACCATCTCGATCTCCTGACCTCGTAATCCGCCCACCTCGGCCTCCCAAAGGGCTGGGATTACAGGTGTGAGCCGCTGTGCCCGGCTGAAGATAAAGTGCCGTTAAATACTTCCCGATGTGACCAGCGGACAGCCTGGCTAGCACTAAACGGCCTCAAAAGGCACACTGCCTAATGTTGTTTTTAAAAAGTCAGCGGTCAGACTCGAAGAAGGGAGCGGCCCGAGCCGACCCAACAGAACAAAACATCACGTTGTACTTAAAATGTCCTTTTCGCCCAAAACCTGCTTTTCAAAATTCCACATTTAGACGGCGAGGGGCGAGAGGAACAGCCGGGACCACAGAGGGCTGGCTTTCCCCGCCACTGGCGAATTTTCTCTTTTCTAAACGGCTACAGCTTCCCTTGAGAAGAAAGCGGTGGCGGGGCTCCGGGTACGAGGCTGCCCCCGAGGGGATGGGGGACGCGGCAGGGGGGACCGGGCTGCTTCTGGGAGGGGGCCAGCTCCCCGCTTCTCCCTCCCCGTAGATAAGTAGCGTTCGGCCAGGACACCCGGCCGCGGGGACGGGCGAAAGAGTCAGGCCTCGGGAGGCTCGCCCGGCGGGGAGAGGGCGTACAGAGCGAGGACGCGGGGAGCCCCCGCAGACCCTCCCCTGGCCCACAAGGCCGCTGCCACTGCCTCGGCTTGGCCCACCCCAACCCCAGCAGGCTCTCGGGCCTTCTTACCTTGCGGCGCCTGGGACCCACTTCCAGCCTCGCGCAGCCTCTGAGCTCAGCCGCACCCGAGCGCTCCGGTCCGCAAGGCTCCGCCCCTGGCCCCGCCCCTCGCGGGATGCGTGCCAGATCCAGGGCGCAGCCGGGCTCCGAGCTCCTGCACCGCGCGGCCACACCTCGGCAGGGTCCCTCACAGCCCCTACCACCGCCGCCGCGCTCAACTCGGCCTTCTGGCCCGGGTTCTAAGGCCCGTGGCCAGGTCTCAATGAGCACCTTCAGAACCCCAGGGAACTGAAAGTTTGGGGCGTTCTTCTCGGATTTGCTATGGGACATAAAACCAGTAGGAAACTTCCAAAGACTTCTGATTTTCCCTTTTATGTTTTTTAAAAGTATATTAAAATGTTTTGTAAAACATTTTTGTGCCCAGACCTTGCTGGTGCCCTGGGCTCCCCGAGGCCCGGCTGGCACGCTATGCGGCCCTGCTGCAGTCCGACGCTGCTTCCTGCTGTCAGGGTTGGGCAGCCTCCAAATAGCCATCAGCCACAGCCGCATTTGTGCCTTGTGACTTTGTTTGAAAGCTAAACAGAACTCTGTTATGCGTTTAGAAGCTTACTGTGCTGCTCAGGGACTAGTGTTTTGAATGAACTTCTTTGAGTGTCTCTATCAACCTAAGCTAGTAACTACTGTGCCCCAGCAGCCACCAGAGACGGGGACAGAAGAGCAGGAGCAGGGATTTACCTGCATGAATCCGTCCCTTCAGGGTGGCCTCGCCTTCAGGGATTGGATTGCAGGAATGGTTTCAATGACACAGCTGTGTGAAAGTTTTAAGAGTTTTTAGTACTTACAGACCTTGGGGGGTACACAGCATGCCTAGAGGACACACACACACACACACACACACACACACACACACACACACACACACACACACGGAGGTCAGGGAGCACAGGGCGAGGAGAGGGAGTGTGGAGCAGGGGAGGGAGGGACCGATGGGTGGGCCAGCAACTTTATTCAGATAATTTCCTCTGGAGAGCTCTAACTGGTGATTTAAAGCAAGCAGGTGAAAAGGCGGAGGCGGGAGGAACTTGAACCGGAGTTTGAAGCTGCAGTAGTGCCCTATTACCATGTCACGTGTTTATTTCTTGCCACCAGCCATTTGCGTGAGATATGGTATTAGAAACTGTCAGTGGTGATTGAGCCCTGCTTCTGTTATTAAAAGATAAACATATTTGAAAATGGATGCTGAGATAACACAAAATTATATGCACTCACTGGAACCAAAACCACCATTTGGAACATTAGTTTTATGTGCAGATGTAATTAGAAGTTTCCATTTGCTATTATATTGGAAAGTGTCCCACTCACTGCAGAACTGGCTGTAAGAACCCAATAGGAGGAAGGGTGGAGCTACAGGCCAAAAGTATGTCTTCCTCCGAGAGGACGGCCTCTGTTGGAAAGCATGAGACACATTTTGAGGGTCAGGATAAGAAGATACTACGTCTCAGGGCTGCTTGTGTTGAACTGGTCAGGGAAGAAGGCATGAGATAAAATGTAAGCAGGGGGAATCATGGATTCCTGAATCTCTTGCAGAGAAAATCATATGGTAACTGTCTTGACATGTGCCTTCTACCTTAATTCTGATGGCTTTGGGCTGTCAGGGAATGAGTTTCATTTAGTGGTGCTCAGATCCTGGTATTCTTCAATTCAAGTGGGAGTTTCTTAAATCAGGAGGACTTGTTTTGATATTTAAAGGGTGCCTCCTTAAAACAGCTAATACTGTATTTTTCCTAAGATGGTTTCCAAAGTTCTCTTGTGTGCATTGCCTTACATGCATCCTATTAGCTATTCCTTCCTTGTCACACTTGGCTTCTAAGATGCCACTCTCTCCTGGTTTGGCTCCCAGTTTCTTGACCATTCGGTCTTGAGATTCTTTTCTTTTACCCACTAATAATTTGGTGTCCCCAGGGTTAGACTGAGAACCATGGCTATGTGTGCTCCCTGGGACACTGTAGTGTATCAACTCTGTTTTACCTTGGATGTATATGTTTGCAGATGATTCAAAATCTCAATCAAAATCTCTCCATCCCTGCCCACTCCCCCTTTTTGATATTCATAACGAGCTGACTCCTGAATGTCTCCACTTATATGTTCCACAGACATCTTGAACTTAATGTGCACAAATCTGAGTCATCTTTAAAGATTGAGTGCATTTCCTGCACTTTTTTTCATAAATGAAGACAGAAACCTAGGAATCAATGTTGACCTCTTCCACTCTCTCACATTGACTCACATTCCTGCCTACTTTACCATTTTGATACCTGTTTCATCCCCTCTTCGCATTGCTGCTATGCTAATTCAGATATGTAGTTTGCCTTGCTTGAACCATTACAATTCCTTCCTACCAGGTCCCCATGTTGCGCATGTTAATTCCTGCCTTCCCTGCCCCTTCTCTACTTATCCTCCACATGGCTGCTGGAGACCTGGCTAGTTTACCTCTCCAGCCTCACATCTCACGTTTTATTTCCCACTTCATTTTGCCTTGTTCTCATCATCCTTTTGTGAATACAGTATGGCTGAAGCAGCCAGTATGCAACCATGAAGTGATCTCCTTCAAGAGGAAAAGTCTTGTGCTAAGGATGGCAGGACAGAAAGATGGAACCAATCTGGACTGTTGATAACACCACTGTGCCACCAGGTCAGCTCTGAACTAGCTACCTCTATTTGCAAGAATAACCACCCCCTATTTAAGCTACTGTTAATTTAGGTGTTTGTCTTATTCTAGTGATACATCAAGCTTCAGAAAAATGAGTAAAAAAAAATCGGTTGTGTTTTCAAGAGCCAGAAATGGCCTTTTCTCCACCAAAAGTAGAGTCTGGTTTGGGCAATGTTCATGCCAACTGTTATATTCCTGTTATGTGTGAATAAGCATTCTTGCCAATGGCAGTAAATACAGAAGCCTGTTATCAACAAACTACACCATAGGCTGGGCATGGTGGCTCATGCCTGTAATTCCAGCACTCTGGGAGGCTGAGGGAGGCAGATCACTTGAGGACAGGAGTTCCAAACCAGCCTGGTCAACATAGTGAAACCCTGGCTCTACTAAAAATGCAAAAAATTAGCTGGGTGTGGTGGTACACACCTGTGATCCCAGCTACCCTGGAGTCAGAGGCATGAGAATCATTTGAACCCTGGAGGTGGAGGTTGGAGTCAGCTGAGATCATGCCACTGCACTCCAGTCTGGGAGATACGGCAAAACTGTCTAAAAAAAAAACAAAAACTACACCTTAGTTTGAACTAGAGGTCATTCACTCAACATACTAAAAGAATATAAATTCTAATGAGAGTATAAAGCAAATCGAAGCCTTCTGAGGAGCAAGAGTTGGAAGGGAGATTTCGGGCATCATGAGCACTCTGGAAATGGAGAGAGAGGTCATCCAGAAAAGAGAAAAATGGAAAAACTGGCAAGGGATTCTGGGGCCAGCCTTAATTGCCAAGATTTATTAGGTTTTGATTAAAGCTTTATTGGGAAAGTTCAGTTTTGAAAAAAATTAAGTGGGTTGACACTGTGGTCTGAATGTCTGTGTTCCCCCATATTGTTGAAATCTAATCCCTAAAGCAATGGTATTAAGAGGTAGGGCCTTTAGGCTCTGCCCTCTTGAAGGGGATTAGTGCCCTTATAAAAGAGGCCTGAGGAAGCTTGTTTGCCCCTTCCACCACATAAAGACATGGCAGAATGGCGCCATCTTTGAAGCAGAGAGTGAGCACTTACCAGACACCAAATTTGCTGATGCCTTGATCTTGGACTTCCCACTCTCCAGAACTGTGAGCAATAAATCTCTACTGTTTGTAAATTACTCAGTCTAAGGTATTTTGCTATAACAAACTAAACAAAGACAATCGATTTTTCTTTTAAAGGATAGCCATAATAGGATTTGATAGCCTGGTTATACTCTATTAAATGAAAAGTAAGCAGGAAAAATGACTTAGTCTATTTCAGAACATTTTGACATGTGAATATGAAAGGAGAAGTTTGTCTTCATGGTCCCTAATGGCAGCTGCTTAGCCTTGAATGCCACTTCCTTTTCTTATAGTTTTCTCTACAAAAGAACTGTTCTTGGGGGAAATGGACGGTAGAGCACACAAGAGGGTACAGTCAAAGCCAGGAGATGACTTTGAATGGGCCTGCTATACTCACAGCAGGTCAGCAAGAATCCATCCCATCTTCTATCTTAAAAGCAAAGGCTGATTAATGTTAGTTTATGGAAAATAGGCAATTATACAAAATACAGGATTGGAACCAAAACTTGCTTTTAAAATGTGAGTTTTTAACACTCGAAGGATTTCATTCTTAACTCTCAATTGTATAATTACAAAAAAAAAAAAAATCCAAGTTTCAGGAAAACATACTTAATCCTAACATAAAATTCATGTCACTTATCACAAAGACAGTCAAGCGTATAAAGGAGAAATAAAACAGAAGCAGTATTTACAAATTTAAACTACATAAGATGTTGTGAACAATCTTTTGTTAATAAACAGCACACTATATACTTTTACACACTACATTTCAAAAATGCATCTGTGAATAATATGATAAAGCGCATAGTACTGAAGACTTTAAAGGTCATCATGTTAAAGACTTGAAATTAAATTCAAGGTTGTAGTGACAAAAAATTTCAAGTCAAGGTCTTAGCAATAAAGACTTTAAATTCAAAGACAGATTGTCTAAGGACAAACCACTAGCGTTCAAGTTGTTTACTCAGTTTTCTGTGAGTACAAAATATTAGGAATCACTAAATTGATTAGCCTAATTACAAATTCTGATCATTTCTAAATAACTCACAACTGCAAGAAGTCTTTTGCCAGAATCAGCCACATGGTTTCTCTCTATCCTTGTGCAGGTATTTTAAATCCTTATTTCTACATTTGTGTAAGTATAAAATATTTTAAAACAAAGGTATGTCTGTTACTTAGCTAGAGAACTATTCTTCCATTGACTCCTGGAAAAGAAAAAGATTCCCATTTCCTCCTCTACCTCAAAAACACAAAGCAAATCCAAACAATCCAATTCCTAACGTAATGTCACATAGAACCCAGGGCCTGAAACAATATTTCATGCTAGTTTTCCTGCTATATGCAGACAACACTTTAGTTATTTACATTATTGAGAAATCTATTTAACAGCCTAGAATGATCCTAGTGCTTCCATCAGCAGAAGGCTTGCTAAAAAAGGCGTGAGCAGCGGCGTCGGCGAATGGGAACATCAAAGACTCTTCTTCGTCTCTCCTCTTCATCTTCTTCATCTGATTCATCCATATCTGCTGAATCATCATCCTCGTCTTCCTCTTCTTCCTCCTCCTCCTCTTCTTCCATCTCTTCGTATTCATCAGGACCCATTTCCTTGAAAGAGAAAACAATCTTTTGATAAGAGCATCTATCAGTTTTATACAGTTATTTCATGTAAATTCTCATTTATCTAGAATTCAGTCAGACACGCCAAATATGAATTTCCATAGACTTGAACAGTGTACTCTCTTAACACACAAGCTGATGCAAGATTCTGGAGTAGATTTTGTATCTCGTGTTACATAATGCTCAGTGTGGTTTTGTTGTTATTGTTTAATGGAAGATCTTTTAAAAAAAAAATTTATTTTTAGCGTTTCTTAGAGACGAGTTCTTGCTATGTTGTCCAGACTAGCCTCAAACTCCTGGGCTCATGCAGTTCTCCCACCTCAGCCTCCTGAGTAGCTGGGACTATAGGTACATGCCACTCGGCCTCGCTCAGTATGGTTTTAATGGTAAATATTTCACTAAGGCAGTACTTATTTTTTATACAGTAGTTAGTAATTCATAAAGGTAGCAAACAGACCACCTGTAACAATCCAAGATACAGTTTTACTGAACTTATATTCATGTACTGAATAATTATTGATCTATATACTTACAGAAAAGAGGATATAAAAATATTAATCAAGTATGACCTCTACTGGTAACTTTTATGCATTGTCAACAAGAGTTCTAAGATTTTTATTGAGCTCCTACTATAAAGACACATCATTTCAATTCAACCATCAGTAGCCTCTACTTTTTTAAAAAATATTTTTATTTTTTTAGTGGCTTGAAATAACAGTCATTATTATCTCTCATGATTCATGTGGGTTGGTATTTGGGAAGTATTCAATGGGGTGTTTCCCGGTTGGGGTCTCTGGTGATGTTGCAGTCAGCTGGTAGCTGGAATTGCTGTCATCTCATGAGCTTCTTCATTCACACATCTGGTATCCGTGTGGCATGATCCAAACATCTAGAGTCTGAAACAGCTGGGGCTCCTGGGTGCCTCCCTCTATCTCTATGTGATGTCTCTACATGGTATCTTCTGCATGACGGCTTCATGGTAGCTGGACTTCTTACATGGTGTCTCAGGGCATCAAAGACACATGTCCCAGGAGAGAGAGAGAACTCTAGGCTGAAGGCATATTACCTTTTTCTAACTAGGAAATCACAGTGTCACTTTGCCAATTCATTATAAGTACATCACTAAGATCAACCCATGTTTGGAGGGAAATGACAGCCTCTACTTTTAAATTAACTTGTTGGAGGCTCTCAGAATAGAACAGTAGTGATGTTGAATGTGCAACACCTGAATCTCTCTTGGAAATGTCAATTCTGCCCATGCAGTATCTTTAATCAAGCCCTGACTTACTCTGCCATCAATGTTCTTCTCTCTCACACATTTGAAGACGCAATGGGAGGAGTTGCTACATTGAACAGAATACTGAATAGCCAGGACCTACTTGGTATTCTGGAGAGTATGGGGCAACTTTTGGCATGACGTCAGCCAGAGTCCGTCCACCAAGGCCTTTATGGCGTTACGTGATCCAGCACCCCATTATCCCTCTAATCTCATCACCAGCCCCTCCCCTCCTTGTTCACTGCACTCCAGCTACACTGGCCTCCTTGGGTCAAGCACACAAGCACATTATTGTTTCAGAACCTCTATACATGCAGCTCCTTTGCTTCGAACACTCATCTCCCATATATCCACCTAATTCCCTCTGCTCCTTTCACGTTTCAGCTTAAATGTCAACAAGGCCTCTCCTGACACATCTTTATATTAGAACAACCTAACAATAAATTCTTTATCCCCTTTACTCTGCTGTTTCTCCACAGCACTTATTACTACTTAACATTAGTACATAGGGTTTATTGTTACAGTTTGTCTCTTTGAATTAGAATGTAAATTCAAAGGAAGGGAATTGATTACATTGTTGATCACAGTACTCAATAAATAGTACTTGAGCAAGCAAATGAATTGATGTAGGAGAAAGAAATTGTGTCACTTCGGATTTATTGTAACACTGACAACAACAATAACAGAGAACATATACACTGACATGACTTGTAAGACATGACATTCTTTTTATCTGTGGATTTTTTTTTTTTAATCTAAGGAATGAAGACTTTGAAATTCAGTTAAGAGGTCCAAAAGGTGGGAAAGGGAAAGGCTTGGGAAGTTCTAAAATGTGGTATCTGAGTAGTATGATTATTAATTATCTTAATGAAGAAGAAAACAGAAAAACTGTTAAAGAACTCAATGTGGCTAAAGAAAGAGACTCCTCAGAAAAAAAGTGTACACACACGAACAGCAGATGAAGAGGCACACACAGAGAGGAATGGAAATGTGCATCCAGAGCCTCTACAAGTGCCCCAAACAAGCCACACACATACACCACCTAGACCGAGAAAAGACATAAGGCCAACGAATGCGTACTTCCAAGAGGCATTGCAAGGAGAAAGAAAAAGGAAGTGTTAAGCCTACGAATTAATCAGACTGGTAGAGGACGGAAAAGGAGCAGAACAATTCTCCGGATCAGAAAACTAATATTTCAACAGGAAAGGTCAACAAATACAACCCCCATTGCCTTTTTTAATATTGATAAGAAATAAGTCCAGAATTCTCATTTTATTTCTCATCCTTGAGAGAAAACATTTTCCACAAGGCAGGTCAAGATTTTATATGTTTATTTGTGGTTAGAAGGAAATGAAAACTAGTAAGAAAGAACATAGTTAAGAGAGAGCTGAACATGTAATGGATTTATTATTGTCATTTGAAAAGGAACTAATAAGTAAATATTGTAAAACTTTCTCAGTTTTAATTTTGGTATGGTAAGTATTAATACAATCCATATAAGCAAGAATTCTTTGGAACCCTTGGTAAGTTTTTAGAGTTTCAGGGGGTCATGAGACTGAAAGTTGGCAACTACTGTCCTTAAATAGAGACTACTTTACACCCACCCTAACCAACATTAAAAACAAACAAGACTCCAAAGGATCAAGTTGACCCAACAGTAACTCAACTACCTGCCAAAACAAACCTCAATGCTCTTTAAACTTTAGGACAAGGAATATTATCAGTGATAAAGAGGGAGATTTCATAATGATGAAAGAATCACATCATTAAAAATACATAATAATCCTTAGCATATTTGCATATAAATATACAGCTTCAAAATACATGAAGCAAACCTGGCAGAACTAAAAAGAGAAACAAAAACTATAATTACATTTGGAGATTTCAACAATCATCTCTCACTAGTTGATAGGACAAAGACCAAAAAAAAAAAAAAAAAAAAACACAAGTATACAGAAGACTTGAAAAACACTGTCAACCAATTTGATCTATCATATATAGAATAATATTCCCCCAAATAGCAGAATTTACATTATTTTCAAATATACAAGGATCATTTACCAAGATAAACCATAATTTTGGGCCATGAAACATTTAGAAGGATTGAAAATACAGAGCAAATTCTCTAACCACAATAAAATTAGAAATCAATAGCCAAAAGATAACCGAAAACTCTCCAAATGTTTGAAAATTAATACATTTCTAGAAAAGTCATAGAGTAAATTACAAGGGAAATCTAACACTATTTTGAACGACATGTTCATGAAAACACATCAAAACTTGGTGAAATGCAGCTAAAACAGTGCTTAGAGAGAAAAAAGGTCTAAAATTACTAATATAAACTTCTACCTTAAAAAAGCTAGAAAAGCAAATTAAATTCAAAGTAGAAAGAAATAAAGATAAGTGCAAAAATCAATGCAATAGAAAATAAGCAAATAGAGAAAATTAGTAAAACCAAAAGTTGCTCCTTCAAATGATCAGTAAAAATGATAAGCCCCTAGCTAAATCAATGAACAAAAGAGAAGATATAAATTAACAATATTAAGAACAAAAGAGGACATGTGACTATGGCTTTTGTAGCCATTAAAAGGATATCAAGGGAATACTGTCAATAACTTTATGCCAAAAAATTCAACATTTAGATGAAATGGACAAATTCCTTGAAAGGCATAAATTACCAAAACTGAAACAAGAAGAAATAGAAAATATGAATATTAAAGAAATTAAATTCAAATTTCAAAATTTTCCCACAATGAGAACTCTAGCCCCAGATAACTTCACTGATGAATCCTATCAAACATTTAAGGATAAGATTATTCCAAACTCATACAGATACTGGGCTAGTCAAAAAAGGAATTCCATTATGTGAAGTAACAAATTTGCAGTACTGGAAATACAGTTTCTAGCATTCCTCCATTGGGAAGAAAGCTAACTCTTCACTTCCAAACGTACACTGTAGATTCTTTTCACTAGATATGTCACACATGTAATGGCCCAAAGTCTCATTATCATCCTTCTCTTTCCAAACTGGAGTTGAAAAAGTGTCCGCTCTGGGTCATATTAATATCATGTCTCTCTTCCAAAACTTACTTTAGACCCATCCATCGGGGTCATTCGAGGAGCTAGAGGGCATTTTCCAAACATTCAACACTTACAACTCAATTGTATTCTGGGTATATAATTCATATTTTATCCCCATTGTATAACTGGAGCTTCATAATTTTCTTTAATCACATTATAGTCTCTAAGACTGGGGTTACTGTTACACTTGTCATAAGGTAACCCTAAAAATGATATTTTAAAAATATACCTAGTTGATTTAAGAAATGATCCCAGAGAGGCTTCCAGAAGTACACATCTACACATTAAATTCTCTTTATAACGATCTTTAGAGAATATTTGTTTATTTGACATTAAATTGGAAGTTTTAGCAAAAATACTGTAGGAAGTTGTTTTCCCAGTCTTAAGGAAATAAAATAAAGCTGATTCTAACTGGTCTAATGTGGTATTTCTCATAATCTAAAGCATTTAGGCCACTGAAAAGTGAAAAAGAAGTTGAATCTTTAAAACAGATAGCAGAAATTCTCTGGTTACAGAGTATGGCAGCTTACTTGTCCATCTCTCTCAACAATTCATATGATCCCAAGATACTTCCTCAAAATCTCTAGAGTTCTCTGGAATGCTATTTATAAACTAACTACTTGCTTGTGTTATCTGCAGTGTTAACTCTACAAAGTCATGTAAATCAGCACTAGAGGAAAATTTAACTTACCAATCGGGCTATAGACACCCTGAATGTTGGGCATGCCATATGGAATCGAGGAATGGCAACATTAAAGATCTTGTCTTTAAAGTAAAGAAAATGGAAGGTATAATATCCTTCCATGTATCCTGATGTTGTAGAGAATGTGGTACAGCTTGTGTATTCATATACCCGACCTGGGCTGATGATTGGAAATTCACCTACAGGGAAAAGAGTAACAATAAACCAAAGTGTAAAATTCATTTCTTTATTATAATAAATAAGGTATGTTCTCTATGGCATTATGTAAACTATGAAATAGTAAATGCACAGTTAGAAAAAAAATTCCGAAAGAAAATGTAGCAAAATTTAACAGTGATGGGATAATGAGTAGGTATTTTATTCCTCTTAACGTTTTTTTTTTGAGACAGAATCTTGCTCTGTTGCCCAGGCTGGAGTGCAATGGTGTGATCTTGGCTCACTGCAACCTCCACCTCCTAGGTTCAAGCGATTCTCCTGCCTCAGCCTCCTGAGTTGCTGCGATTACAGGCACTTGCCACCATGCCTGGCTAATTTTTGAATTTTTAGTAGAGACGCGGTTTGACCATGTTGGCCAGGCTAGTCTCGAACTCCTGACCTCAGTTGATCTGCCCACCTCGGCCTCCCAAAGTGCTGGGATTACAGGCATGAGCCACCATGCCCAGCCCTCTTAACATGTTTTAAATGTATTCCTCAAATTCTCTACAATGTAGAAGGTGGGAAGTATCTAGTAAAACAAACAAAACAGAACAGGTATGTTTCTTTTTCAAAAAGCTTTGAAGCACTGAAGACACAACCTTTGAGACATGAGTAATAAAAAGCATCACAGACACCAGTTCAAACAGAGATAAGTGTAATCTAAATATTTTAAAGTAGCAAGAAACAAAAACATAAAATTGTGAAGATGCATCCTAAGCATTCAGACCAGACAAAATAGCACTCACAAGGCAGAGTCCTTACACCACTGGACCAAATAGCAGAAAAAGAATTGTGGCTTTAATAAAACCTCTTAGCACTAGATCCAGGAAAAAGAATTGTGGCTTTAATAAAGCCTCTTAACACTAGATCCAGGAAAAAAATTCATTAAGTAAACATGTAGACCTATTCATGGCCATAAATTTAGAAAACCTTAAGCTAAATTCTGCATATGCTTAGGACTGATAACAGAAGTACATACCTTAAATATGTTATTTTTCTGGAGCACATATTCAAACCTGAAGAATCTGAGGGCTCAGAGACTTCAGATAATCATAATTTTTAAGAAAGCTAAATGACAATGGTAACTAGAACTAAAGTGACTGAGATCCACAAACAATAAAAATTTATGCCATTAATTTTAACATTTCCCCCCAAACTTCAAAAAACATGACCAATACAAAATTTATTTCCTCTTTCTGCCCTATGCTTTCTAACCCACAAAATATAATGAATAATGAACCAGTTAAAAAAAACAAAGAATAAAAGAAGGAAAAGCAAAGAACCCCAGGTGATCCACAGAAAGGGAAATCAATCCCTGAATAATTAAGTTTGCTATTGTTTTAGAAAAGTTAGTGCTTAAGGGCTTAGACTAATTAGATAATGACCTTTATATATTATATTTATGATGCAAAATCTAAAATTTCTTCTAAGGACTTAATGTATAAATCTAAATCTTGGGTTACATACCAACTACTCCAGGTCCTTGAACTTCTTCCACATCACCCTTAGCATTTGTTATTCTCCAATAGCGACTGTCCAACTGACAGGCCTTCTCAGGAAGTGCATCCTTTGACATTTCAATCCTAGAGAAGGGAATAGGGTGGTAGAGACAAAAATCTGGCTTTTTTTGTTTCATTTCTTCGGTTTAAGAGACACAGTATTCAGGCTAATACTATGAAAGAAAATTTCCAAAAAATTAAGAAACCCAACCCAAAGTTGATGTTAGCCAGCTATTTTTTTAAGTTCTCAAAGATACTGGCTTCATTAGTTTGATTTCCCTACTAAAATACTTCCAGTATGTATATATGCCTGTATGTTTATTTTAAAATATATTTTTAAATAACATAAAATATATAAAAATGTATTTTAAAATACAGTTTCCTTAATCCCTTAGGGCAATGAGTTATCTTTGTGTCACAGCACAGAATACTACTAATATAAATTTAAAATATTTGTTTCTTATTTAATAAAATCCAATGTCTAACACCATGTCTGACATCCATGAAGCACACAATACACACTTATTAGATTTTTAAATTGAATATAAATAGGCCAGATGAAATTTAAAATGCATGACTTTATCATGGCAATTTGACAGCTTCTAGAATGCATTACAACTTAGAGCTTTAATGACAACTACAACTTAGTGGTCCATTTCCACAGTACCTGGCACAATACTTAATACCCACTGTATTTTCTTTTCTTTCTTTCTTTCTTTTTTTTTTTGACGGAGTTTTGCTCTTATTGCCCAGGCTGGAGTGCAATGGCGTGATCTTGGCTCACTGCAACCTCTGCCTCCTGAGTTAAAGCGATTCTCCTGCCTCAGCCTCCCGAATAACTGGGATTATAGGTACCTGCCACCACACCCAGCTAATTTCATATTTTTAGTAGAGACAGGGTTTCTCCATATTGGTCAGGCTGGTCTCGAACTCCGGACCTCAGGTGATCCGCCCAACTCAGCCTCCCCAAGTGCTGGGATTAAAGGTGTGAGCCACAGCGCCCAGCCAATACCCAGTATATTTTCAAGAAAAATAGGCCGGGCACAGTGACTCATGCCTGTAATCCCAGCACTTTGGGAGGCCAAAGTGGGTGAATTACAAGGTCAGGAGTTTAAGACCAGCCTGGACAACATGGTGAAACCCTGTCTCTAAAAAATACAAAAAAAATTAGGTGGGCGTGGTGGCGTGCACCTGTAATCCCAGCTACTTGGGAGGCTGAGGTGGAAGAATTGCTTGAATCTGGGAGGCAGAGGTTGCAATGAGGCAAGACTGTGCCACTGCATTCCAGTCTGGGTGACAGAGGAAGACTCCATCTCAAAAAAAAAGAGAGATAACTTAAATAACTTAGAGATTAATATGGAGTCAAAGTCCTCCATGAACACTATACTGTAGAAAATGTATCCACTTTCCTCCAAACTTTAGCAAGTTCTTTCAAAATGTGTCTTACATACCATGTCAAATGGGACAGCAGCAACACGTTCATTGGATGTATCTCACTGTTAACTGAAAGGCAACCCCATTAAAAAATCTCACCTGATTCGGTATGTGAAGAAATAGTGGGGTGGATGTACAGAGCTCAGTTCTGGCAGAAATGATGTGGAAACAGAAACGGTAATATCCCCAGTTGTTGCTACACACTCTGGATCATGCACATATCTAGGTAATTTTAAAATTAAACATTTTTAAATCAACTACAAGATTTAAAAGATACAATGCAAAATAGCTTATACTTTAGGATGAAAAATTTAAATCATATTTCAAACCCAGAAAAGTTAAATAATATTTGGGTATAGTCCTATTAAACTTAGAAGAAAACTAGATACAAACTACAAAACCTTGGTGATTCTGGATAAGTAATGACAGCAATTGAGGTTTAATGATCAGTGGTTCAAATAATGGATCGGTAATTAGGTTGGAAATGAAAACGAGCTTATTCAGTTTCCAGAGCTAAGGAAACTTTTGGGACATCTGAAAACTCAGCTATACCTCCTAAATGATGGCTCTGACAATAAAAATGTGCAAGTATGTTGTTCCCAGAAGCCTCTAATGTATAATCAATCTATCATTTCTGCTAACCAGGCTATTATGAACCATTATTACCTTTAATATTATCAACAATATCTGAACGTTCCATTTAGAGATAATAAATATTTGCCAGAAGTTAATAGTTATTGACTTGCTATTCATAATAAATCTATCAGTTGGCAAACAACTGTTTTTTTTTTCAAAAATAAATTATATAGATACTATAAACCCATTGTTTCTAAATCAAAATCAGCTTTTTATTGATTCTTCCAGATAACGAAAATACTAGTTGTCTAAGTATTTAGATATTTGGCTTTAGGGTGAGAATAAAATAGTAAGTTGAAGAAATTCAATCTTCTATTATCAACCTCAATAGAGAGGTTCTATTATTAACCTTCTTGGGAAATTTCATTTCATGATCTGTGACTGATGATTTTTTTTCTGATTTACGATCATTATTTCAATCCAAAAAGACCCAAATAAAATACCTGAAAATTTGGTCTCTGATGATGGGGAAACCACCTGATACAACATTGTTGACATAAGATGTAAACCAGTCAGTAAAAGTAGCACCTAGAAACCAGTAAAGGGGGAAACAAAGAAAAGAACAGTTTTTGTAAAATCTCTACAGGAAACAATTGTAATTCCTCTATGCTTTACAATGTGATGCCAAAACTAGAAACATTTATAGATATAATTGTACTAATCATTTACAAGGTCAATTTCTATTTTCATTTCTATCTACCTTATTTTCTTGGGATTCTCCCCCTCTCCATCCCTTCAACTGTTGTTAGAGAATCCTCCAATGACCTTCAAACTATTTTTTTACACTTATAATTAATCAGATTTTAAACTTTAATTCATTCTGGTACAAGAATGAAAAGCCTTCTGTCTGTAATTTATTGAACATATAGAACAAAGGAGATACAGCTATGTCTAGGAAGAAACTACAAGAAAAATATCAGTATCTATTCTCAGATGTCCCTGGCCCAGGTACATCCTGACTCAAGCACAAAATTTTGGCAGAAGCCAGGCTCAGTCTGGACATCTACCAGGGACATGGCATTGTGGAGTTCTGTGCATCAAGGCCAATCCCAAAGTGGTCTAGCTGCACACTACTGTAGATTCCACCATATCTTAATGACCAGCTCAAAGCAGAAAAAGATTACTGGAACAGTCTGGTCCAGACCATATATCTGTGATCCAATGACTGAATTATGACAAGTATTTACATGAATTAATTATGTTTACCCCTTCTAGGTAATATTTAACATAAGTGTCAGAACCCCATTATTTAATGTTAATACATCTCAGTGCCTAGCACATATTAGTCCTTTAATTAATGTTGTTCAATGAATTTCCCTGTAATCCGGTTTCAATTTACCCAGTTTCTGCACTCTGTCGCACTGAATGTCAGATGCTAAATGTATAGCATTTATTATTTACTAATTATTCTATTTAAGGAATGATAAAAGATATAATTTGGCTTGTATGTAAGGGTACAAGGCTTTAAGCTTTTAAAAGGCCTCAACTGAGAGAAGGCAAACTATAACAGTTGGCTCTTTCCTCAATATTAATGACCCATTCTGATACATTATTTATTAAACACTATTGTATTCAAGGATCACTGATCATGTACCCACTTTGAGTAAGATATTAAGAAGCTATATAAACAATATCATTAAAATTCATAGAAGGTATAGTTTTATGTTTTTAGCACTAGTAATTTCTCTGAAAGAGTTTTTAAAAATCGTATATATGTATACTTTGTGGAAAAAAAATGTTATATAAGTAAAAACAAATTTGTGGTTTGCATAAAAAAAAATTGGCCTTGTGTATTTTAATCTACCTTAATCTATTACAATACATACCAGAGTGCGTTCTTCAAGATGAGGACAGACTAGGCTGCGTTCACTACTAAACTTATCTGACAGAATCCAGTTTTTTAAAATATCTATTAATAGCACACTGAACACCAGGATACGCCATTTTATGTGTTACCAAACATTCTAAGAAATCCAAATTTAGCTGAATCAAGTTGCAATTTATATGTTCTAAGGTAATTTACCTTTTAAAGTAAGCCCATGTGTTGGAGTCTCTCTGAAAGTTGTGAGGCTTTATCAAGACAGCTAAAAGGAAGCTCCCTTTTCATCCTTTCTCCCTGCATTAACTTCCTACCTCATCTCTTGTCAGTGTCTCTCAATCTTTTGCTTTGCCCTCCCATTTTAAGAGAAATACCAGCTACTAGCATAGTATTATTACACCTTAGTATTCTGCTGGAGTGGTGATCTAAAATAAATCTGGGCTACTAGGATAGTATTATGACACCTTAGCACTCTCCACACCATGTCAGATGAGAACCAAACTAAGAGTAAGGAACACACAGAACCGAGGCAGCAGCTTACCTTAGCGCTCGGCTGCCTTTCATTTATAAACTGAGCAGCACTGCTGGACTACAGCCACTATGGTAATCTCTGAAAGTGTGTGCTATGCAAAAATACCAATGAGGGCAATGAGCACAGGAAAAACCTCCAGAGAGTGCTTAACTTAGAAACCAGAGACCACATGAGTCAGAGTGAGCTGAAAGCTAGGACCTATATTTAAAAGCTTTTTATAACTTACTAGGTAAGGGTGAGATCTTGATAATGTGAAACACATCACGAACCTGGAATGTGCTATAGTATGGAACAAATAGACATACATTGTTCAAAGTTCCAATGAGAAGACAGAACTAAATACAAATGCCTTAGTCTACAAGGACCCTTTACTATTAATGTATGGAGATGTTTAATATATGTCAGCAATGCTCCTAAAAAGCAAAATGGACAGTCTGGAAGCTTCTCTAGGTGACCAAAATGTAAACAAGACAAAACTGGATGAATAGCAAAGGAGTGAACTGTAGTTACTTACAAATCGAAGAGTTCTCAAAACTCATAGGAAATACTCTTTTAAGGCCAGAAATAATAGTTGTACCAAGGAGTTTATGAGGCAGAGAGTTTATATTAGTCCCTAAATACTGTTGCTCTGGAGGTCTCTAATGTGACTTACTTAATGTGACAGTATCTTAATGTTACTGTATTACCACCAAAAGAGAAAACGTTTAAAGTTGCTTTATATATCTGTATCTCCAGTTATACATGGATATAGTGAATGAAAAATGTATGTGCATGTTAAGAAAAATATATAACATTCACAGCAATTCTACATATTTAATTGCCTTATAGAAGAGTCCTCAGAGCATGAGACTGTATATGGATTGGCTTTTTTTTCCAAATTAAAAATACTCAAAACAAAAACTGTTCTAGTGAAAACCTAAATGCAGTACTTTATGAACCAACAAACCTTAAATAAATCCAAGTATGAAATTGCCAGCTGCTAAAGTAACTAAAAAAGCTTTTACCAATTTAATTTTCTTCTTATATCCAGGAGGAAGAAGGGGAAAAAAGACTTTTTTCTTTCCTACCTATGATAAACATGTCAATAGCAGCTGGATTTCGAGCCATTTGGTCCTAGGTGAGAAAAAGAATACAATTGATAAAAACATATTTTACTTAATTTTTCATTGTTAATTATCTGTATCTTTCCCTGGAGATGAGGCAAAACAGAGAAAAGTAAAGTTGAGATAAGAAGATATATGGCTTGTTATCCTAGAAGAAAGAGTTCTGAATTCAGAGTCAAAAGGTCTGAACAATTCTAGGTTACTCACTCCTCTCAGTAAGTGGAGAGCAAGCTACCATACTACAACCTTACAGAGACATCAAGTCAAAAATGAAATAAAACATATTTTACTTAATTTAAATAAAAAGTATGAAAATGCTTTAAAAAATTAAAAGCTATAAAGGCTTTTTTTTTTTTTTTTTTTTTTTTTTTTTTTTTTTTTTTTTTTTTTGAGATAGAGTCTTGCTCTGTCACCTAGGCTGCAGTGCAGTGGCACGATCTTGGCTCACTGCAACCTCTGCCTCCCATGTTCAAGTAATTCTCTTTCTCAGCCTCCCGAGTAGCTGGGATTACAGGCGCCTGCCATCATGCCCAGCCAATTTTTTTGTATTTTTAGTAGAGACGGGGTTTTACCATGTTGGCCAGGCTGGTCTTGAACTCCTGACCTTATGATCCACCTGCCTCGGCCTTCCAAAGTGCTGGGATTACAGGCATGAGCCACTGGCGCCTGGTCTAAAAGCTCTTTAAATATATAAAATGTTATATAGAGTCACATGTTGAAACTATGAAAAGCATTTTTTTTTGAGAGGGAGCCTTGCTCTGTCGCCCAGGCTGGAGAGCAGTGGCTGGATCTCAGCTATGATCTCCACCTTCTGGGTTCAAGCGATTCTCCTGCCTCAGCCTCCCCGAGTAGCTGGGACTACAGGCATGCGCTACCATGCCTGGCTAATTTTATTTTTATTTTTAGGAGAGATAGGGTTTCGCCATAATGGCCAGGCTGGTCTCAAATTCCTGATCTCAGTTGATCCACCTGCCTCAGCCTCCCAAAGTGCCGTGATCACAGGCGTGAGCCACCACACCCAGCCAAGCATTTTCTATTTTAAATTTCTCTTTTGAGTAAAAAGTTCACATCTAGGCAAAAATGAAGGCAAAGGTTGTGTAACTGAAAAATTACTGAGAACTGAAAATTATTTCTTCATTTTTATTAAATGAAACCAATACCATAATATTTTCTGTGGTTACATTAATACAATAAAATTCTCCTAAAAAAGAACTAAATTTTTCAATGTGTCAAATACCCCTGAAGAAAGTTTTAAGTTTTTACTGCACTCAAAGAATAAATCAAAGGATGTTCACAGGCTAAATTTTACAAAGTCTGAAACATATATTACAATTAATTACTGCAACAAAAAGCTCCTCATTCGTTTTCCTTAAAATACCTTAAGACAAATCGCAGCTTTCCCTCCGTAGATACACTAGTTTTTTAAGTCTAACTGTCAAGTTTTCTCTTGGATTCCATGCCATTATGTCAGAACATTAATTCTAGTTAGACAGGTCCATAACTAAAATGCATAATATTCTATACCCATTCTATAATCCTGAAAATACCTAATGTATGCATTTATACAACCATCAGAACACATCTGAATGCCATATTTAAACACACGTTCTACTTACTGGACATTGGTAGAAAACTTCATTTTTGTTTCGGCCCTCTGCAGCTTCCACTGCTATGTACTGACTCAAACCAGTATGTATGCAAAAAGTTAAAGGGAGACAGTATTTCAGTCCCTGTCTCTGCTGGAATCCTCCGGCAGCTGTATCGACGTCTAACAAATCTTCAGAACGATAGTGATTAGACAGCGCCATGCTTCCCAATAACCTGAGGAGCATACAGACTCAAACATGTAATACATGGCAGTGCTAAACAGCTGTGCTTCATCTTTCTGATGAATAATAATTTCCCACTCACAACTTTATGAGTACTGATTAACATGACAATTCTAAATCAGGAATACCCAAAGCACTAGAATTTCTAAATATTTAATTCAAACTCTTTCAATTGGAAAAAAGATTCTGATTTAAATTGAAAATTAATTAAATGTCTAAATGGCAATGTTTTAAAAAGAAATGTAGTTTTATTGTTTTCGAGAGTCTATCTTGCCATGATATATTGATTTGCCAGTGTTTTGCTAGCCATGCATGTATGGCCAACTTAATGTTTAAATTTAAATGTTTAAATGTCCAAATTTTCACAAACTTGGATGCCTAGGGTATAGATTAATCTCATTAAATATACACATAGCAATATAGGTATCAAGATATTCCTTGATGAGATTCCTAAGTCTCAATGCTTGAGCCATGTATAGATAAAAATCCCTGTGTTGCAATTTATGACCTATTAGTCATAACTCTTCCAAGAGTCATAACTCTAAGAGTTGCCTATTAGGCAACTCTTCTAACAAACTTCTCTCCTGTTTGCTCTTAAAATCTGACAATTTTTCAACTTTGTCAAGTTTCAGTTCAATAGGAAAAAATAGGCAATAACAGCCAGGCGTGGTGGCTCAAGCCTATAATCCTAGCACTTTGGGAGGCCGAGGTGGGCAATCACCAGGTCAGGAGTTTGAGACCAACCTGGCCAACATAGTGGAGCCCCATCTCTACTAAAAATACAAAAAATTAGCTGGGTGTGGTGGAAGGTATCTGTAATCCCAGCTACTTGGGAGGCTGAGGCAGGAGAATCTCTTGAACCCGGGAGGTGGAGGTTGCAGTGAGCTGAGATCATGCCACTGCACTCCAGCCCGGACGACAGTGCAAGACTCCATCTCAAAAAAGAAAAAATAGCCAATAATTTAGGGTGATCTAGTCCTAACTGACTTCTGTTTCTCACCCATGCCCAATATTTGACTTTTTTCTTTTCGTTTTTCTTTTCTTTTTGAGACAGGATCTTGTTCTGTCACCCAGGCTGGAGTGCAGTAGCTTACTGCAGCCTCAAACTCTTGGGCTCAAGATATTTTCCTGCCACAGCTCCTGAGTAGCTGGAGCTACAGGTGCATGCTACCACGTCCGGCTAATTGTTTTTAACTTAATTTTTTATGGAGATAGGATCTTGCTATACTACCCACGTTGGTCTTGGACTCCTGCAGTCTTCCTGCCTTGGCATCCCAAAGAGCTAGTTTCAGGCGTGAGCCACCGCACCCTCCTCCCAATATTTGACTTCTGAATACTACCTTGTAATCTCAGTATGATCACCTCTGGGATTCCCTGTACTCAATCAACTCTCATCTGAAATTGTAACAGAGCCTCACATGACTCTTCACCCACAAAGGAACAACAGGTTCCAATAAGAACAATGCAAAGTTCGCCTTAAACTCTTATTAGCATTTCACAAGCACAGTGTCTCTGAAATAGGTTACTTTCATAAAAGTACAAAAGGAGTAGACCCATTCAAAGCACATGTCTTTTAAAACTGTGGGTGAATTTTGATGACTACTGCATGGTCTACTTTTACCCAAAAGTTCCACAGTATAAGGTGGATATGGTGGCTGGAAGGCTGAGGCAGGAGAATCCCTTGAGCCCGACCAGCCTGGGCAATATAGCAAGACCCCATCTCTAAAAATAATAATAATATAAAAACTTAAAATAATAAAAGTTTATGAAACAAACATTAAAAAAAAAAAAAAAAA
>PVKP010035108.1:0-23608 GCA_004027715.1 Plecturocebus donacophilus | reverse complement strand
TAATACACTGGGTAATTGTCTGTTCTGCCGACCCTACGTTTTCTTCAGGTATCTAGAGCAGGAAGAGAGATCAGGGGATGGCGCTACTATTCTTAAGTCTTTTTGGCTATGGCACCATGTTGTCCATGCAGAGTTGGGGGATAAATGAGCAACAGAAAGGAAGAGGCCTGGCGCTTGGTCCCACCTCTACCCAGACTTCCCACTCATGGTGCCCTGGTGCTGGGCACCTTTCTTCTGACAACTAAGGAGAAAGTTTAAAATATTTGGAAGCACTTTGTCTCTGACATTAAAGTCTTCTCCAGCCCAACCACAAAGAGAAACAAGCCATTGTAAGAAGGGAAATGGAAGAGCACCTGAGGGCTGAGATGATGTCCCCACCTCTCACTCTCAGCTCGTCTCTGACTGCACAGTGGAATTACCTAACGACGGCATCCAACTCAGGTAAGTACATTTGCTTTAAAGCCACCTAAGAGTTGAGAAAGCATGAATTTAACTGGCTGCCAGTGCTCAAACAGCAGAGTGACATTCCTGTCTTCTAATGAAGGTCCTAAGAAGGAGTTCCTTCCACTCCCCTCCTGACACCCTGCCTGGGCACATTGGGGTCAGGCTCCTGAGAGCTGCCAGGAGACACATGGCCCATGCATCCTCTCCACATATGCTTCCTGGTCACTTAGTTTGGACTCAAGCCTGAACAATCCTGACGAGAGTCCACAGAGAATGAACATCTCCATCTACTAGCCCATAGACACACACGCCATTCTGCCTTCTGAACAGTCCGGGTAAACAATTCCTTGGGAGATGCAAACTGTCCCACTGGTAGCAACACCTAAAATAGAAGAGGGTCCCACCCATGACAGTCCCCACCTCTGCTCACCACCCTGGCTTCTCCCTATGCTCTGCTGACTTGAAGCCAGAGGCTTTGCTCCCTCCTCAGGGCTCATTCAGCAGAGCCAACTCCAAGGTCCAGTCACACACAGCGCAGTGTGTGAGTCCTGGGCTCCCTGGGACTGCCCTTTGAAACCTGCTTTTCATAAGTCCCAAAAACGTTTGCCCACAATGGTCTGGCTGTTCACTCCTCAGGCACCATTTCCCAGACACCAGAGACTGGTAATCCACAGGGAATACCCTTTCCAATGGGAGTGGTCTGCTGTGGAGAAATTCTGGGAAACAGCAAATAGTCCAAAGGAAAACATCCCATTGTAACATGCAACTGTCAATGAGCATGACCTAACAATTCCCAGAAGTCAGATATTTCAAGGATTGATGTTCCTTTCCTGGAAAGAAAATGGGAGAAATATTTTATCCCCAGACTATATTTCCTGGATTCACAAAATACCTTCCTCTCATTAAAGCATGTGTGTGCAGAAGCTAATTTACCTTGCACATTTAGTCTTCCTTCATGGTAGGATAGGGTATTTCAGCTCCCCACATTGGTCATTTGAAACCCTTCCCTGAAAACTATGCAAATGCAACCCAGGGGCAGACACTGCCATCAATCTCCCTGAAGCATAGAGCTGGTGCTCAGAAGTGATGTTGTCAAGAATATTGTCTCACATAGAAATTTTCAAAACATGTCTTCTTGTTCAAATTTAAAAATCAAGCCCCCAGATGGGTTAAGCCCTTTGCTCATCTCAGGCCCTCTCAGTGTGGCTGCCTTCGCCCACTCAGGCTGCTACAACAAAATGCTAGAGACCAGTGATTCATAGACAATAGAGAGGTATTTCTCACAGTTCTGGAGGCTGGAAGTCTAAGATCAAGGCACTGTCCGATTTGGTATCTGCTGAGGGCCCACTTCCTGCTTCAGAGATGGCTCTGCCCTCAGGACCTAATCACCTTCCAAAGTTTTTCACATAACCACTCCACCTCCTAATACCATCATCTAAGGGGTGAGGGTTTCAGTGGAGGAATTTTGGAGGGACACAAACATTCAGACTGTAGCAATGTCAAAAACAAATTATATGAGATGCTAGAAGAGCTCCAAAAATGAGCTCTGTTACAAACCGAGGGACTCAATTCACCCAGTTTCAACCAAAGTGGAAGCTTTTCCACTGCAAATGATTGGCCAGAAGTGGGAAGTGAAAACAGGGGTGAGGCGGAGAGTGGGGAGTGAAGGAAAATGTAGCACAAAGGCCAGAAGGCAGGAAGGTAAGAGTCCACGGAGGCTGGCGGCCAGAATTTAAAGAGACACCAATCCGTTCAGATGTGGGGTTTTTTTTGCACCCATGGTCCAATGCACAGGTGCATGGGAGGAGGCTTTTGTATAAACCATGGTCCAATGCACAGGTGCATGGGAGGAGGATTTTGTATAAACCATGGTCCAATGCACAGGTGCATGGGAGGAGAGTTGTAACTGTATAAAGTGAGATGGGGCAGGAACTTGATTATGTATGCAAAGTGGGGGTAAAGTTAACTTACTGCATAGTTACTTACAGTAGCCTTGAAGGTTGGGTAGAATGGGAGAAAGACAAGTATGGCCCAGGGATCATTAGAGTTGTGATGGTTGAAGCAATCAGCTAGAAAAGCAAAAATTGTCACAGAGTAGGACACACAAAATGGAGATTATGAAGAATTTCCAGTTTTTCATATAACCACTCCACTCCTATTCCCCCACCCCTTTACAGATAGGAAAATGGAAATACAGAGAGGTTAAGTCAGTTGCCAAAGATCTCATGGCGGGGAAGGGGCCCAGCTAGGATTTGAACGCAGGCAGTTTAAGTCTGGCTATAGAACCCACACTCTGAACCACTGCAGTATGCTACTCTTGAACCAAAAAGACATAAGAGCACTTCAAGATTTTCAAGTGCAAAAAAACATACTCTAGAACTGCAACATATTTTCAAGTCAAATATTCAATAAATGACTCCAAATTGTCTGTTAAAATTGCTGTTGAGGCCTGGAGCGAGCAAGCTGGTCACCACTGGTGCTAAGCAACATCAAATGGAAGAAAAAATAGGGCAACTATGGAGCCACAGTGCAGCGGGTTGGCAATCGGGAGAGAAGCTGAGCGACCTGGAGGACAGATCCAGGTGCTGACATGCAAGTGACAGGAGTTCCTGAAGGAGCTGGGAAGCAGCAGATTTTCAGGAGTGAGACAACCAACAGACGACGGAGAGTCACTTCCCTGAGCCAAGAAAACACTGAGTATGAGGAATGAGAAGACATATGTATTCTATTTTAATGTCTTAATGTAACCTTATGCTTATTACTTATTTTGTTTTGTTGTTGATTATTTCCCTTCTTCCTCGTGTTTGCTAGTGTGATCTCTTGGAGATATGTTTTCTTTCCCCACTTTGTTAATTCGGGCATTCGGTTGTATATTTCCATTCTATCTGTTCCCTTTATCTCTTCTGATGTTCAAAATCAACTCTATTTCTTTATTATGTATGAAAATAATTTACAGCTATTCCCTCTCCAGGAACTCCATTTCCTTTCTACTGTCGGCCCCCGGCATGAGACCTGTAGAGCACATCATGTCCCTACTCTCTCCCTCTCAGCCTAGGCAAGATGTTTAAAGTGACTTACTTTCTCCTCTGCTTCTCCAATCCCTAACTGCTACATTTTTCTGAAAGCATTTAGTAATTATCATTTCAGAATATGATTGGAACTTCCCAGGAATACATGTTTCGTATTTTAAGAATTATTGTGTGTAGACCCTATAGTATAAATTCTCAATCAGAGGCCAGGCACGGTGGCTTGCACCTGTAATCCCAGCACTTTGGAAGACCGAGGCAAGTGGATCACTTGAGGTCAGGAGTTCAAGACCAGCGTAGCCAACATGGTGAAATCCCGTCTCTACTAAAAATACAAAAATTAGCAGGGCATGGTGACAGTTGCCTGTAATCCCAGCAACTCGGGAGGCTGAGGCAGGAGAATTGCTTGAATTCAGGAGGCGGAGGTTGCAGTGAGCCAAGATCATGCCATTGCACACCAACCTGGGTGACAGAGCAAGACTCCATCTTAAAAAAAAAAATGCCAGTCAGACACACATACACCCCCCCCCCAAAGGCTTATTGATCCCACTGTTTCCCCTATCTTTAAAGGCCATTATTAGTGTGATGTCTCCTCCTCACATGGGGTATGCAGGCGATAACACATCTTCCTCCTTGCTTGGCTCCATAGGCCACTCTGAAGAGTGGCTGGCATCTTAGCTGAGTGTAGGATTCTCCTCTTCCTTGCATGTCTCTACAACACTTCCCACGATTATCTTATATAATTGCTGGGAGAACTGGGTGCCTCTACACACCTCCATTGGCAGAGGATACCTGGATGCTCGCACTTGGTTTCTCCTGGATTCCAAGCCATGCTCTTTTCCCTTTGTTGATTTTAATCTCTCTCCTTTCACTGAGCCACGGACATGAGTAGGACATATTTTCTCAGTCCCACTTCAGGACTGAGGTGGGCTTGGAAATCGCTGCATACAATAATAACATTAGAGACGGTTGAATTTAAGCTTACAAGTACTTAGAAGGACAAAGAGGGCAAGGTGAACATGATTGAATGACGAAGGCAAAACATATTAAGAAGATTCTACTGCTTTCCTACACTGCTGTAACAGATTATCACAAACTTAGTGGCTAAAAGTAACACAAATAATCACCTTACAGTTTTGGAGGTCAGCGGTTTTAAATTTGTTAAAAAATCCAAACAAAGTGTTGGCAGGGCTGTGCTCCCTCCAGAGGGTCTGGTGAGAATTGATTTCATTGCCCTTTTCAACCTGCTAGAGGCCGCCTGCATTCCTCAGATCTGGACTTTTCCTACATCTTCAAAACCAACAACAAATCATCTCCAGCCCTCTCATCTGCTTTCATCATCACATCACTATTTTTCCCTCTGTTTCTCTTGCCTCTTTTTTTGAAGACCCTTGTGATTGCATTGGGTTTACCCAGATAATTCAGGATAATCTCCCCATCTCAAGATCCCTGACTTAGTAACATCTGCAAAGTCCCTTTCATTAGACAAGGAAACATATTCACAGCTTTTGAGGATCTGGACATAGACATCTTTAGGGAACCATTAGCCAGTCTATCACGAAGATACAGTATGCTTTTATCAATGTATTCTAAACACGCATGAGATAAACAGGTGAGCAAAAATATTTAAAATGTAGGAGAAAAACAACCTAGCTGTCCATTAAAAGTAAAATGAATAAACAAATTGTATTTTATTTATATGATGGAATATTATACAAAAATAAGGATGAACAGAACTCTGCACTAAA
This sequence comes from Plecturocebus donacophilus, assembly GCA_004027715.1. Lineage (NCBI taxonomy): Eukaryota > Metazoa > Chordata > Mammalia > Primates > Pitheciidae > Plecturocebus > Plecturocebus donacophilus. Next base: position 18,390 of record PVKP010035108.1, on the reverse strand, counting down.
TGGAGACATCTCACAAATAATGTTGGATAAAAGAAGTCAGGAGAAATTGTTACATATCGAATAATTCCATTTATATAAAGTTGAAAACAAGACAAAACTAATCTGTCGTGTTAGCAAGGGGGTAGTAGTTACCTGTGAAGAACAGGAATAGTAATCGACAGTGACACAAAGGGATTTTTGAGTCACTAGCAAATTCTGATTTCTTGGTCTGAGCGTAGGTTATATGAGTGTGTTTAGTTTGGGAAAATTTACCTAGCTGTATCCATAAGATCTGGTGTTTCCCTGCATGCGTGTTATACTTCAAAAAAAGCTCATATTAAGAAGTACAGGAGAACTTAATAAGTAAAACTTAATAAGTAAAGTAAGGAGAACTTAATAAGATTACTATTATATTCTATTTCTGGGACAAGGTAACATAGTGCTGCTTTTCCTGCTCCTCCGATTTAAATACAACTAAGTACTCTGGAGATAATTCAGCAAACAATCATACAAGGATTCTGAAATGTGGAAAGAGGGTGGACTGAACAGGGTCCTCGGTCTTAAAGAACATCACTGAGTGCTCCCTGAGTTTTCTTTTTTAAAAAAAAATCTTCCCTGTACCCCTGAACTGGGCACAGAAGAGGCCTATAACTCAGAACTGCCAATAGGCATAGACACAAAAATAATAAAAACAAAAAAATCTCATGCTGTCTGGCCAAATAACTAGCAAAGGAAAAGCTCAGCAGGAACTTTGAGGAAGCACTTGTTCATAGTGGTGTGACACCTGACTCTCTGCAGCAGAGGGACCCAGCCCCTGCCCCACACGAGATGGCAGTAGAAGAACCCCTCCAGCTCACCAGTGGCACCAGCAGGCCCAGTGTCTTCCAAACCTCCACCTAGGGCCAGAGAGCTTCCTAGACTCCATGACTCCTGCCCTCTACCCAGTGGCAGAAGGCAGCCCAAGAGAGGCCTCCCTCCCTAGCAATACCTGGAGAGACAGAGAGGGAAGCCCACCAGCACCAATTGGCTTTAGGCCATGGAAAATGTACGCCATCCTGCAGAACCAGCATCCCCCATCCTACACCTAACAACACCAGAAGGACCAGAGAAGCACCTTTTTTTCCCTTGAGCAGGACCATTAGGAAGTTAACAGAAGCTCAAGTGGGACCAGAAAATGAATAGACCAAAATAATATTGCAAGGTCTACACAAACTAAGTTGTCATTGGAATTACAGCCCACAAAAGTAGACCAGAATCTAAAGACTAAACCAAAATATGGCAATTGCCTGCTAAAATAGAAAATTTAAGTAAGATCAAGACTCTCAGAAAATCATTCATTGCACCAAAAACCAGGTAAGCCATAACTCAAGTGAATAAAAAAAATCAACTGATAGTAATACTGAGATAAAACAGACAGTGGACTTATCTGACAAAGATGTGAAGCTACCACCATAACATTGCTTCAGGTAACTACAAACTCATTTGAAACAAATTTAAAAATATAAAACGCCACCAAAATAAAATAGAAATTATTTTAAAAATGAAAATGTTTGATATGATTTGTCTGTGTCCCCACCAAAATCTCAACTTGAATTGTATCTCCCAGAATTCCCACATGTTGTGGGAGGGACCCAGAGGGAGATAACTGAATTCTGGGGGCTGGTCTTTCCCATGCTATTCTCACCATAGTGAATAAGGCTTATGAGATCTGAGGGGTTTATCAGGGGTTTCTGCTTTTGCTTCTTCCTCATTTTTCTCTTGCCACCACCGTGTAAGAAGTGCTTTTCACCTCCTGCCATGATTCTGAGGCCTCCTCAGCCATGTGGAACTGTAAGTCCAATTAAACCTCTTTTTCTTCCTAGTCTTGGGTATGGCTTTATCAACAGTGTAAAAACGGACTAATACAATGTCATAAGTGAAAAATATAATAAAACTCACTGGATGAGCTCAGTATTAGACATGAAAAAAGATAGATTCATTAAAAGAGAAAGTATTCTATCTAAACAACAGAGAGAAAATAGATTTTTTAAAAAAGGTGAATAGACTCAGAGACTTAACATTTGTGTAATGAGCATTCTAGAATGAGGAGCAAGAATGTGAGATTGAAAAAATATTCAAAGAAATAATCATTTAAAAATTCCCAAATTTTGTGAAAATCATAAAACTAGAGATTCAGGAAGCTTAGTGAACCCCAGTTAGGATAAATCTTTAAAAATCCACGCCAAAAAAATCATAATTAAACTTCTGAAAACTAAAGGCAAAGAAAAATTCTGAAAAACAGCCAGAGAAAGGAAAAAATGTGAGCCACTGCCTAAAGGGAAACAATGATTTGAATGAAAACAGGTTTCTCATCTGAAGCCATGGAGGCCAGAAGGAAGTCCTCAATATTTTGCAAGTGAATACTGAAAGAAAAGAAATGTCAACCTAGAACTCTATGTCCAGTAAAACTATTCTTCAGAAATGAAGGAGAATAAAAGTAAAGGAAAGGTAAATAAAACCATCAGGTAAAGGAAAACCAAGGTAATTTGTTGCCCACAGAACTACCGTTGAAGAATGGCTAAAGGAAGTTTTTTCACTGTGATTTTGATGGCATTTCCCTAATGATTAATGACAGGGAGCACGTTTTCATGTGCTTCTTCCTTGGAGAAATGTCTATTTAAGTCCTTTGCCCATTTTTATTTTTATTTTTATTTTTAGAGACAGAGACGCTGTCTCTATCATCCAGGCTGGAGTACAGTGAAATGATCGTAGCTCACTGTAGCCTTAAACTCCTGCGCTCAAGCTATTCTCCCACTTCAACCTCCTGAGCTGCTAGGACTACAATGTGCTGCCATGCCCCGGGTAATTTTTTTAATTTTTATGTAGAGACACCGCCTTTCTTTGTGTCCAGGCTGGTCATGAGCTCCCGGGCTCAGGCGATCCCTCATCCTCAGCCTCCCAAACTGCTGGCATTTCAGATGTGAGCTGCTTGACCCAGCCTCTTGGCCCATTTGTAATTGGGTTTTTGTTGTTGAATTCTAAGAGTTCTTTATATAATCTGGAAAACAAACACTTAGCTATATGACTTGGAAACATTTTCTCCCATTCCATGGGTTGTCCTTTTTACTTTCTTGATGTACAAAATTTCTCATTTTTGATGAAGCCCCAATCATCTATTTGTTATTCTGTTGCTTGTGCTCTGGGTGGCATACCTGAGTCCATTGCTAAATTCAAGGTCATGTTATATCACCTTCTATTTTCTTCTAAGAGTTTTATAGTTTTAGCTCTTAAATTTAGGTCTCTGATCCACTTGAAACTAATTTTTGTATTTGTTATGGGGTAGGGGTCTGATTTCATTCTTTTGTATGTAAAAATTTATCTCAGCATCATTTGTCGAAGACTCTTCTTGCCCCATTGAATGGACTTGGCACCCTTTTAAAATAAAACAATTGGATATAGATCTATAGGTTTATTTTTGGACTCTCAATTCTATTCCATTATATACATAGCTGTCTTTATTTAGTACCAATCACATCATTTTGATTATTGTAGCTCTGTAGTAAGTTTCACATCAGGAAGTGAGAATCTTCCAACTTCGTCTTCTACAAGATTGTTTTGCTATTGTTGCCTTCAGTATAAATTTTAGAATCAGCTTTTCCATTTTTAGAAAAAGAAAAGACAACTGAGATTTTGGTGGGGATTCCACTGAATTCTTAGATCACTTCGAGTAGTATTTTCATCTTAACTATGGTAAGTCTTTTAAGCTGTAAACATAAAATATCTTTTCATGTATTCAAGTGTCCATTAGTTTTTCTCAGCAATGTTTTGTAACTTTCAATGTAGAAGTCTTGTACCTCCTTAGTTAAATTTATTCCTAAGTATTTTACTCTTTATGATTCTATTGTAAATGGAATTGTTTTCTTAATTTCACATTTGTATTGCTCACTTTTAATGTGTAGAAATAAAAGTGACATTTTTCATGTTGATCTTGTATCCTATGACTTTGCTAAACTTGTTAATTAGCTCTTATGCTTTTTTGTGGATTATTTGAGATTTTATACACACAAGATAATATCATCTACAACAAGAGATTTTTGTATTTTTAGTAGAGATAAGGTTTCATCATGTTGGCCAGTCTGGTCTCGAACTCCTGACCACAAGTGATCCACCAGCCTCAGCCTCCCAAAGTGCTGGAATTACAAGCATGAGCCACTGTGCCTAGCCTATTTTTTTTTTAATTATACTTTAAGTTCTGGGATACATGTGCAGAATGTGCAGGTTGGTTACATAGGTATACACATGCCAGGGTGGTTTGCTGCACTCATCAACCTGTCATCTACATTAGCTATTTCTCTTAATGCTATCCCTCCCCTAGCATCCAACCCACCAGCAAGCCCCAGTGTGTGATGTTTCCCTGCCTGTGTTCAGATGTTCTCATTGTTCAATTCCCACTTATGAGTGAGAACATGCAGTGTTTGGTTTTTTGTTCTTGCATTAGTTTGCTGAGAATGATGGTTTCCAGATTCATCCATGTCCCTGCAAAGGACATGAACTCATCCTGTTTTATGGCTGCATAGTATTCCATGATGTATATATGCCTCATTTTCTTTATCAAGTCTACCATCGATGGGCATTTGGGTTGGTCCAAGTCTTTGTTATTGTGAATAGTGCTGCAATAAACATACATGTGCATGTGTCTTTATATTAGAATGATTTATAATTCTTTGGGTATATACCTAGGAATGGGATTGCTGGGTCAAATAGTATTTCTGGTTCTAGACCCTTGAGGAATCGTTGCACTGTCTTCCACACTGGTTGGACTAATCTCCACTCCCACCAACAGTATAAAAGCATTCTATTTCTCCACATCCTCTCCAGCATCTGTTGTTTCCTGACTTTTTAATGATTGCCATTCTAACTGGCATGAGATGCTGACTCATTGTGGTTTTGATTTGCATTTCTCTAGTGACCAGTGATGATGAGCTTTTTTATATATGTTTGTTGGCCACATAAATGTCTTCTTTTGAGAAATGTCTGTTCATATCCTTTGCTCACTTTTTGATAGGGTTGTTTTTTTTGTAAATTTGTTTAAGTTCCTTGTAGATTCTGGATATAGGCCCTTTGTCAGATGGATAGATGGCAAAAATTTTCTCCCATTCTATAGGTTGCCTGTTCACTCTGATGATAGTTTATTTTGCTCTGCAGAAGCTCTTTAGTTTAATTAGATCTCATTTGTCAATTCTGGCTTTTGTTGCCATTGCTTTTGGTGTTTTAGTCATAAAGTCTTTGCCCATGCCTGTGTCCTGAATGGTAATGCCTAGGTTTTCTTCTAGGGTTTTTATGGTTTTAGGTTTTATATTTAAGTCTTTAACCCATCTTGAATTAATTTTTTAATAAAGTGTAAGGAAGGGGTCAAGTTTCAGTTTTCTGCATATGGCTAGCCAGTTTTCCCAATAACATTTATTAAATAGAGAATCCTTTCCCCATTGCTTGTTTTTGTCAGGTTTGTCAAAGATGAGATGGTTGTAAATATGTGGTGTTACTTCTGAGGCCTCTGTTCTGTTCCATTGGTCTAAATATCTGTTTTGGTACCAGTACCATGCTGTTTTGGTTACTGTAGTCTTGCAGTATACTTTGAAGTCAGGTAGTGTGATGCCTCCAGCTTTGTTACTTTTGCTTAGGATTGTCTTGGCTACACAGGCTCTTTTTTGGTTCCATATGAAATTTAAAGTAGTTTTTTCTAATTCTGTGGAGAAAGTCAATGGTAGCTTGATGGGGATAGCATTTAATCTGTAACTTACTTTGGGCAGTATGGCCATTTTCACATTATTGATTCTTACTATCGTGAGCATGAAATGTTTTTCCATTTGTTTCCATCTTCTTTTATTTCCTTGAGCAGTGGTTTGTAGTTCTCCTTGAAGATGTCCTTCACATCTCTTGTAAGTTGTATTCCTTGTTATTTCATTCTCTTTGTAGCAATTGTGAATGGGAGCTCACTCATGACTTAGCTCTCTGTTTGTCTATTATTTGTGTATAAAAATGCTTCTGATTTTTGCACGTTGACTTTCTATTCTGAGACTTTGCTGAAGTTGCTTGTCAGCTTAAGGAGATATTGGGCTGAGATATAGGGTTTTCTAAATAGACAACCATGTCATCTGCAAACAGAGACAATTTGACTTCCTCTCTTCCTATTTGAGTACGCTTGGTTTCTTTCTCTTGCCTGATTGCCTTGGCCAAAACTTCCAATACTATGTTGAATAGGAGTGGTGAGAGAGGGCATTCTTTTGAGATATATTCCATCAATACCTAGTTTACTGAGAGTTTTTAGCATGAAGAGGTGTTGAATTTTATCAAAGGCCTTTTCTGCATCTATTGAGATAATCATGTTGTTTTTGTCATTGGTTCTGTTTACGTGATGGATTACTTTTATTGATTTGCATATGTTGAACCAGACTTGCATCCCAAGGATGAAGCTGACTTAATTGTGGTGGATAAGCTTTTTGATGTGCTGCCGGATTCAATTTGCCAGTATTTTACTGAGGATTTTCACATTGATGTTCATCAGGGATATTGGCCTGAAATTTCCTTTTTTTTCATTGTGTCTCTGCCAGGTTCTGGTATCAGGATGATGCTGGCCTCATAAAATGGATTATGGAGGATTCCCTCTTTTTCCATTGTTGGAATAGTTTCAGGAGGAATGGTACCAGCTCCTCTTTGTACCTCTGGTAGAATTCGGCTGTGAATCTTTCTGGTCCTGGTCCTGGGCTTTTTATGGTTGGTAGGCTATTAATTGCTGCCTCAATTTCAAAACTTGTGTTTGGTCTATTCAGGGATTCAGCTTCTTCCTGGTTCAGTCTTGGGAGGGTGTATGTGTCCAGGAATTTGTCTATTTCTTCTAGATTTTCTAATTTATTTGCATAGAGATGTTTATAGTATTCTTTGATGGTAGTTTGTATTTCTGTGGGGTCAGTGGTTATATCTCCTTTATCATCTTTTATTGTATCTATTTGATGATTCTCTCTTCTCTTCATTATTAGTCTGGCTAGCAGTAATCTATTTTGTTAATCTTTTTAAAAAACAGCTCCTGGATTCATTGATTTTTTTGAAGGGTTTTTCATGTCTCTACCTCCTTCAGTTCTGCTCTGATCTTAGTTATTTCTTGTCTTCTGCTAGCTTTTGAATTTGTTTGCTCTTGCTTCTCTAGTTCTTTTAACTGCGATGTTAGGGTGTCGAGTTTAGATCTTTCACACTTTCTCTTGTGGGCATTTAGTGCTATAAATTTCCCTGTAAACACTGTTTTAGCTGTGTCCCAGAAATTCTGATATGTTGTGTCTTTGTTCTCAAAAAACTTATTTATTTCTGCCTTAATTTTATTATTTACCCAATGGTTATTCAGGACCAGATTGTTCCATTTCCATGCAGTTGTGCAGTTTTGAGTGAGCTTTTTAATCCTGAATTCTAATTTGATTCCACTGTGAACTGAGAAACTGTTTATTATGATTTTCATTCTCTTGCATTTTGCTGAGGAGTGTTTTACTTCCATTTATGCATTGATCACAGGTCAATTTTAGAATAAGTATAATCTGTTGCTGAGAAGAATGTATATTTCATTGATTTGGGGTGGAGAGTTCTGTAGATGTCTATTAGATCTACTTAGTCCAGAGCTGAGTTCAAGTCTTGAGTATCCTTATCAATTTTCTGTCTCATTGATCTGTCTAATATTGACAGTGAGGTGTTAAAGTCTCCCACTATTATTGTGTGAGAGTCTAAGTCTCTTTGCAAGTCTCTAAGAAATTGCTTTATGAATTTGAGTGCTCCTGTATTGGGTGCATATATATTTAGGATAGTTAGCTCTTCTTGTTGCATTGAACCTTTTTCCATTATGTAATGCCCTTCTTTGTCTTTTTTCTTCTTTGTTGGTTTAAAGTATGCTTTATCAGAGACTAGGATTCCAACACCTGCTTCTTTTTTGCTTCCATTTGCTTGGTAAATATTCTTTCACCCCTTTATTTTGAGCCTATGTGTGTCTTTGTACATGAAATGGATCTCCTAAATATAGCACATTGATGGGTCTTGATTCTTTATCCAGTTTGCCAGCCTGTGTCTTTTATTTGGGGCATTTAGCCCATTTACATTTAGGGTTAATATTGTTATGTGTGAATTTGATCCTGTCATTATGATGTTAGCCAGTTATTTTGCCCATTAGTTGATGCAGTTTCTTCATAGTGTCAACAGTCTTTACAATTTGGTATGTTTTTGCAGTGGCTGGTAACAGTTTTTCCTTCCCATATTTATTGCTTCCTTCAGGAGCTCTTGTAAGGCAGGTTTAGTCATGACAAAATCTCTCGGCATTTGTTTGTCTGTAAAGAATTTTATTTATCCTTTGCTTATGAAGCTTAGTTTTGCTAGATATGAAATTCTAGGTTGAAAATTCTTTAAGAAGGTTGAATATTGGCCCCCACTCTCTTCTGGCTTGCAGGGTTTCTCCAGAGAAATCTGCTGTTAGTTTGATGGGCTTCCCTTTGTGGGTAAGCCAACTTTTCTCTCTGGCTGCCCTTAACATTTTTTCCTCCATTTCAACCTTGGTGAATCTGACAATTATGTATCTTAGGATTGCTCTTCTCGAGGAGTATCTTTGTGGTGTTCTCTGTATTTCCTGAATTTGAGTGTTGGCCTGTCTTGCTAGGCTGGGGAAGTTTGGGATAATATCCTGAAGAGTGTTTTCCAACTTGGTTCTATTCTCCCTGCCACTTTCAGGTACACCAATCAAACATAGGTTTGGTCTTTTCACATAGTCCCATATTTCTTGGAGGACTTGTTCTTTCCTTTTTATTCTTTTTTCTCTAATCTTGTCTTCACACTTTGTTTCATTAAGCTGATCTTCAATCTCTGATATCCTTTATTCCACTAGATTGATTTGGCTATTGATACTTGTATATGTTTCACGAGGTTCTCGTGCTGTTTTTCAGCTCCATCGGGTCATTTATGTTCTTCTCTAAACTGGTTATTCTAGTAAGCAATTCCTCTAACTTTTTTCAAGGTTCTTATCTTCCTTGCATTGGGTTAGAACATGCTCCTTTAGCTCGAAGGAGTTTGTTATTACCCACCTTCTGAAGCCTACTTCTGTCCGTTTGTCAAACTCATTCTCCATCTGACTTTCTTCCCTTGCTGATGAACAGTTATGATCCTTTGGAGGAGAAGAATGTTTAAGTCTGCTGAAGCTGCACCCACAGCTGCCCTTTCCCCAAGGTGCTCTGTCCCAGGGAGATGGGAGTTTTATCTATAAGCCCCCGACTGGGGCTGCTGCCTTTTTTTCAGCAATGTCCTACCCAGGGAGGCGAAATCTAGAGAGACAGTCTGACTATAGCAGCTTTGTTTCAGAGTTGTGGTGGGCTCCACCCAGTTTGAACTTCCTGGCGGCTCTGTTTACACTGTGAGGGGAAAACCACCTACTTAAGCCTCAGTAATGGCAGACGCTCCTATCCTACCAAGCTCAAGCATCCCAGGTTGACTTCAGACTGCTGTTCTGGCAGTGAACATTTCAAGCCAGTCAATCTTAGCTTGCTGGGCTCTGTGGGGCTGGGATCCACTGACTTAGACCACTTGGCTCCCTGGCTTCAGCCCCCTTTCCAGGGGAGTGAATGGTTCTGTCTTGCTGCCATTACAGGTGCCACTGGGATATGAAAAAAAAAAATCCTGCAGCTAGCTTGGTGTCTGCCCAAACGACCACCCAATTTTGTGCTTGAAACCCAGGGCCCTGGTGGTGTAAGCACTGAGGGACTGACCTGGTCTGTGTGTTGCAGAGACCGTGGGAAAACCGTAGTATCTGGGTCAGAATGCACCATTCCTCATGGCACAGTCCCTCAGGGCTTCCTTTGGCTAGGGGAGGGAGTTCCCTGACCTCTTGCACTTCCTGGGTAAGTTGATGCCTCATTCTGCTTCAGCTCACCTTCTGTGGGCTGCACCCACTGTTTAACCAGTCCCAGTGAGATAAGCCAGGTACCTCAGCTGGAAATACAGAAATCACCCACCTTCTGCATTGATATCACTGGGAGCTGCAGACCAAAGCAGTTCCTATTCGACCATCTTGCCATCCACCTCCCAGCCTATTTTTATTTATGTTTTTAAATGTTATTTTTGTTTAATTGCTCTGGCTAAAACTTCCAGCAGGATGTTGAGTGGTGACAGTGGGCATTCCTGTCTTATTTATAATTTTGGGGGAAACTATTTCAGTCTTTCACTCTTGAGTATAAGGTTAGCTGTGGGTTTTTCATAAATTCCTTTTATGATGTTGAAAAATTTCCCTTCTATTCCTAGTTTTTTTAGTGTATTTTGATCACAAAATGGCATTGGAATTTGTCAAATTCTTTTTCAGCATCAGTTGAGATGATCATGTGGGTTTTTTCCCTTTCATTCTATTAATGTCATTTATTACATGAGTAAATTTTATATGTCAAACCACTTTAGCATACCTGGGATAAATACCACTTTGTCGTCACATATAATTTTCTTAATGTGTTGATAGAATTAATTTGCTAGTATCTTGTTGAGGATTTTTGCGTCTATATTTATAAGGAAGACTGGGCTATAGTTTTCTTTCTTGTAATATCTTTATATGGCTTTTGTATTAGAGTAATGGTGGCCACATAGAGTGTGTTAGGAAGTACTTCTTAATCTTCTATTTTAGGAAGATTTTGAGAAAGATTGGCATTTCTAAATGACAAATCAACTAGTGATGAACTACCTCAGTTATTGTTATCTTGCAATATCTAACTTCTCCTCTACTTTTGAAGAATAGTTTTGCTGGACCTAGAATATTGTTCGATGGGCTTCCAGCACTTTAAACATATTATCCTACTGTTTTCTGGCCTCTATGGTTTCTGAAGAGATAGCGACTATTAATTTTACTGAGGCTCCCTAGTACATGATAAGTCATGTCTCTCTTGACGCTTTCAAGTCTCTTTTGGTGTCTTAGTCTTAAGACAGTTTGATTATGTGTCTTATTTTGTGTCCTTTTAATTTTATCTTATGGAGTTCATTGAGCAAGTTGGATGTGTAAATTCACATCCTTCATCAAATTTGGTGAGTTGTAGGCCATTATTTTAAAAAATAAACTCTTTGTTCATTTCCCTCTATCCTCTTTTTCTGAGACTTTCATTATGCATATATTGGTATACTTTATAAATTCCCACAGGTCTCTTGGGTCATGCTTTTACATTTCTGCTCCTCACACTTAACTTTCTTAATTGACACATCTTTAAGTTTACTTATTTTTTCTTATTTTTTTATTTTAATTAACTTATTTCTTATTATTATCATTATTATTATTTTAAAGACAGTGTCTCACTATGTTGCCCAGGTTGGTCTTGAACTCCTGGGCTAAAAGAATCCTCTCCCCTTGACCTCCCAAAGTGCTAGGATTACAGGCATAAGCCACCATATAGGACCTAAATTTGCTTGTCTTTTCTTCTGCTTAAATCTCCTCTTAAACCTCTACAGTTAATTTTCATTTCAATTATTATATTTTTCAATGCCAGAATTTTTATGTGGTTCCTATTTATAGCATCTATCTCTTGATTCACATTCGTCTTACATTTATACTTTATGTTGCTGGTTCCCCTTCATTCTTTTCCATGACTTCCTTTACCTTTTTCCACATTTGACAGAATTGATTTTGGATCTTTCTCTGGTAAATCCAACACCTGGGCTTCCTTAAACACAGTTTTTATTAATTTCTTTTATTCTTTTTAATGGACTATACCTTCTTTCTTTTTTCTTTTCCTCTTTATTTCTTTTTCTCCTTCTTTCTTTTTCTTGGCATGTCTTGTAATTTTTTGTTGAAAATCTTGGGATTATTACTTGGTAACTCTGGAAATCAGATTCTCCCTACTCCTTAGGATTTGATGTTTCTTGTTTTGGTCAGTGTTTTTCGTTTGTTTAGTGGCTTCTAAACCATTTTTGTACAGTCTATATTTCCCACGGTGTGTGGCCACTTATGTCTGGGTTCTGTTAGCTTACTGGTCAATTAATGTCTTGAAAGAGTTTCCTTAAATTCCTGAAGTCCCTAAAAAGAACAATTAAAAGAAAAAAAAATCCCCGTCTTTAAAGATTAATTCTGTGTTGAGGAAGTATTTTAACACTTGGCCGGACCTTTTACAACTCTTCCTTAGCCTTCCTTTCTTGCTCGCATGAAGCCTGAAGGTGAGCTACAGGTGAAAGCTTAGTGTCTGCTCAGGCTCTTCCTGAGCGTGAGGTTAGCCCTGGCCTGCACATGGCCTTCTTGATTTCCCAGTGTATACAGAACATGTTAAAACTCTTGTTCTCCCACAGATCTTCACTCCCAAACTCTTTTTCCCAGGCTGTCTGTTCCAACTATTACCCTTGCCCCAGGCTGCAGCAGCCAATACTTTTGAATTTAAATGCTTTTGGCAAATGCTGCCCAAGAAGTCACCCAGCACTGGGAATGCTCAAAGCTGAGTGAAATAAAGACAAGCCTTTATACCAGCCCTTCAGGGAGCCGCCACAGAGGTCAATGTACACAACCACAACTCTTGAGAATAAGCTTTGAATTGCTCCCCCTACAACCAGCAACCTGCACTAGAAGTGCGGGCTGCTATCTTCATGCACAGTGGCCTCTGATCTGGTACTGGGAGATGATAGGTGAGCAATTTAAAGAGAGCCACCATGTCCTCTAATAGCAATGAAGCAACCTCTTTTTTAATTAAGTTTTTCTTTGGTTAATGTAGGTTTTGAACTAGATTCCAGAGTTCTGCAAAAGTAGAATCTGACAGTTTTTGCCAGCTTATTAGTTGTTTTTGTGGTGGGATAGAAGCTGGAAGTCCCTATTCCACTGTTTCTGGTGATACCACTCTTCAACATTTTTTCTTACGACTGTGTGTGAATGCATAATTAAATCAAAATTAAAAGTTTAAATTTTTAAAAATTAATTAAAATATTATCTTAGAAGGATTTTCTAAAATGTCACTTACAAAACTGAATCACATTAACACAAGTAAGAACATAGAAAAATATAATAAAATGATCAATGATCAAGAAAATCAATCAGTAGATGTATATGGAATGCTACATTCCTCAAAAGAGAATATTCATTTTTCCATTTGTCCATATAACACTGAAAAAGAATTGACGACATGTTGGGCACAAAGAAAAGCTTAAGAAATTTAAAAATTAGGAATTTCACAAGCCATGTGTTCTAATAATAATTTAATAAAATTATAAATCAATAATAAAAGGATAAATTAATTCCTTTAATTGGAAATTATGAAACAGAGGTAGATAAACTTTGGATCAAACAAAAATCAAACTAAAATTATAATTCATATGGAAAGTGAAAAAAATCAACAATTCTCCCTAAAAGCCAAGCATACGCAGAAGAAAATTTAGTCTTAAACACTTTCATTATTGAACATAAAAAAACTGAAAAGATAAAGGAATTTAGTAATTTTATTAGTTGATTAGGCTGCCACAGTAAAGTACCACAGACTGGCTAGCTTCGAACAACAGAATGTATTGCTCCACAGTTCTAAAGGCTGAAAGTCTAAAATCAAGGTGGTAGCCAGGACACACTCCATCAAAGCTTCCAGGGAAAGATCCTTGCCTCTCCCAGCTTTTGATAGACCAAGCATTCCTTGGCACGTGGTAACATGAATATTCTAAGTTCTGCCTCCATTCTGCAGTATTCTCCCTGTCTCTCTGTGCCTTCACAGGGCCGTGTTTGTCTAAGAACTCCCATCACATTGGATGAAAGGCACCACCCTAGGCTAGTATGAGCTCATCTTAACTAATTACATCTGCAATAGCCCTGTTTTCAAATAAAGTCACATGCTGTGGCCTTGGAGGTTAGGACTCCAACATGTCCTTTTGGGAGGACACATTTCAACTCCTAACAGTTCTCATGTTGAAAAATTAGTAAATGAAAGACAAACTAAACCACAAAGAATTGGGAGAGGAAGTCAATAAAGATCAAGACTGAAACTAATGAAATGAAAACTACAACACAGTAGAAAGGATAAACAAATCCAAAAGCATTTAACTGAAAAGACCAACAATGTAAACTTCTTAAGAGACGAATACAGGGAAAAGGAAACACAGTAAAAGTCTGCATGAGTAAAATGAGAAAGTCAGATAATCCCAGACACAGAGAGAGATAAGACTATTGCAAAAGATTAATACTCATGGCCAGGCGTGGTGGCCCATGCCTGTAATTCCAGCATTTTGGGAGGCCGAGGTAGCTGGATCACTTGAGGTCAGGAGTTCGAGACTAGACTAGCCAACAGGGCGAAATCCCACCTCTACTAAAAATACAAAAATTAGCTGGGCATAGTAGCACACACCTGTAATCCCAGCTACTCGGGAGCCTGAGGCAGAAGAATTGCTTGAACCCAGGGGCGAAGGTTGCAGTAAGCTGAGATTGCACCACTTCTCTCTAGCCTGAGTGACAGAGCAAGACTTTGTCTCAAAAAAAAAAAAAGATGAACACTCATAGCCCTACTGCAACATACTCAGAAATAGATGGTTTTCTTGCCAATTTCAATTACTAGAATTAAACCAAGAAGTAGAAACCTTGAATAGACTCATTACCACAGATGAGTCTGAAAAGATAATTTATATCATTGAAAAGGGCACCTGGGACCAGATGGTTTCATAACCAAGTCCCAGCTGTCAGTTAATTCTAGTGTCATTTGATTTATTCCAAATGATAGAAATGTGACAATATCCTTAATTTATTTCACAAAGCTAGCGTCACTTTAATATAAAGTTTTATAACGATAATAACAATGATAAAAAGGATAGATCAATGTCTCTTATAAATATAGGTGGAAATATTTTAAAATACTAAAGATATGATTTAAACTATTGGTCACCCTTGTGATACACAATTTGCCTATATAACAAACTGCACATGTACCCCTGAACCTAAAGTAAAAAATAATAAACTATTGGTAATGGAAAGTGCTAGCACAATTGCACATTAGCTAAGGGGAAGAAACATGGATCTCCTAACTCACACCATATATAAAAATAGGCTCCTGATTAATGAAAACTCAAATATATATGTATATTAATATTATATACATATATAACATATATGTATTTTATATATATATAAATGTTTTTAGTATCAGTCCAAGAAGAAAATCTAGGAAATTGTGCTTACATACTGGGGTTCAGGAGACCTCCTTAGGAAAGAACACCTTCCTTCTACACTGGCAGCTTGTGACAGCATATTGTGACAGATCATCGAGCTCTTCGCGCCTTTGCCTGGACTCTCACCAATCTTCTTGCTTTATGGCTGGGCTCCAGGACTGGCCAAGTGTGTCCTGTCCCCTCAGTCAGGTATTAGATAACATCTCTTACTTGCTACTTTTACACAGGTTGGTTGATGTGGACTTGATGATCAGCCCATTGGATGAATTTTTATCAACCAAACAGTGAGTAAGGGGCCTCTGCTGGTGTGTCAGGGGGCTCTGTCCTTGATCCTCTCCTGTATTATGCATCTCATTTTGGGGTCTACCTCAAAATCAAAAGAACATATTTACTTCTCAAACATGCAAAAAGTAATAATATGTTGACGACAGGCTCGAAAGCAGGAACTTTTATATAAATTAGGATTATGAACCTAAACTAACAAATTTAACAAATCCTGCATTTAAGATTCGACAAGCAAACAAAAACCTTATAATTGTATCTATAGTGACAGTTACAAAGTGTTGACACTGTTTACCAAGTGGTCTCCTTCAACATTTATTTAGAACAAATCCAAAATAACAAAATATATGCATAAAAGTAATTTATCATTTGTATAATTAGTAAATAATTCTATTGTGAAATAGGGCTACATGCATCTAGAGATTATAGGGGCAATTTTTTTTTTCCACTTGTTTGCAGAAAGGATCTGAGAGGATAGCTTGAAGGCAGCTGAAGGAAAACAGCCTTGGGGATTTTGATTGACCCAGCCGGTGATAAGCTCAGGTTGCATTATTAACACATTGTTCAGGTTGAAGGAAGGAAGGGACTGTCTAGCTGTGCCCTTCACTGCTTGGAACATATCTAGAGTGGAGTGTCACCATCACAGCAGGCTAGGGAAGGCCAGAGCAGCAGGCCAGGTGCACACTTTGCATGGAGCTCTGAGCTGCAATCAGGGAGGAGAGGTGTCTTCTGCAAGATGGGGCACCATCCCAGCATGCTACTGTCCCCACATATCCACATTGCTGGTCCTCACCCCAGTGATCCTCTGGCTTGCCTCTGGGGAAATAGGCATTTGTGCTCCCTGATCCCCAGCACACCTGCCGACACTCAGCTTCCTCAGAGTTTTATTTAGGGCCCCTGATGGATGAAACTGCAATCAGACTACCTGGTTTTAGTAAAGAAAAAAAAAACTCAGAAAGTGCCTTTTCACTTGAGGAAGGTGATTCTGGGCCTTCTTACTTCCTCCTCTCAGTACATTAAAAGGAAATACCTTCTCCAGAAAAGAAAACACTTGGAAGACCTTTAGCTCCAGGGTAATTAATACATTTTCCAAGAAGGAAAATTGGGAGCTGCAACCTCCTTACTGGCCTCAAATCAGTAAGCTTCAGTCACTCACTAGAGGTAATGAGTTGAATTGAAAAAAAAAAAAAAAAAAAAGCTTTGTTCAACAGCCAATAGCAGCAAGAATTTTGGAAGAAGCCAGTATCTGTTGAGATGCTTTAAGGAAAGACGAAGCAGATATCACAATTCAAACTGGCTTAAACCTGAAAGGCAGGTGGTGGGTCTTGAGCCTGGATACCCAGCGCCATCTAATCCTGAGGCTCCGGGCCAGCTTCCTGAGATCCTCTTGGAGACTGCCCTATGTGCTGGCTTTATCCCACAGCAGCAGCAGGGTCCAGACCTCTCCACTTGCCACAAAGACTTCAGAGGAACAGAAAATGGCCATGTATTCTGTATTAGTTCATTTTTTCACATTGTTATATAAAGACATGCCTGAGCCTGAGTAATTTATAAATAAAAGAAGTTTAGTTGATTCACAGTTCCACATGGCTCAAGAAACTTACCGTCATGGCAGAAGGCAAAGGAGAAGCAAGCACTTTCTTCACAAGACGGCAGGAGACAGAGAATGAAGGGGAAGTGTCACCTTTAAACCATCAGTTCTCATGAGAACTTACTCACTGTCATGAGAAGAGCATGGGGAAAACCACCCCCATGAGATCCAATCACCTCCCACCGGGTTCCTTTCTTGACACATGGGGACTACAATTTGAGATGAGATTTGAATTTGGTCACAGAACCAAACCATTTTATTTTACCCCTGGCCCCTCCCAAATCTCATATCCTTTTCACATTTCAAACCACAATCATGCCTTCCCAACAGTCCCCAATAGTCTTAACTCATTCCAGCATTAACACAAAAGTCCAAGTCCAAAGTCTCATCTGAGACAAGTCCCTTTTGCCTGTTAGCCTGTAAAATAAAATAAACCAAGTTAATTACTTTCAAGATACAATGAAGGCACAGGCATTAGGTAAAAGTTCCTGTTCCAAATGGGAGAAATTAGCCCCCCTTAAAAAAGAGGCCACAGGCCCCATGCAAGTTTGATGCCCTGGCTGGGCAGTCATTAGTTCTTAAAGTTCAAAGATATATCTCACATTCAGGGTACACTGAGGCAAGGGGTGGGCTTCCATATCCTCAGGCAGCTCTGCCCCTGTGTCTCTGCAGCATACAGGCCCTGTGGCTGCTTTCATGGGTTGGTGTTGAATGTCTATGACTTTTCCAAGTGTGCAGTATAATCTGCCAGTGTATCCAACATTCAGGGGTCTGGAGGATGATGGCTCTCTTCTCACAGCTCTGCTAGGCAGTGCCCCAATGAGGACTCTGTGTGAGAGCTCAAAACCCACATTTCCCCCTCTGCATTGCCCTAATAGAGGTTCTCCATGAGGACTCTACCCCCGGTAAGACTTCTGCCTGGAGATCCAGGTGTTTCCATACATCCTCTGAAATCTAGGCAGAGGCTCCCAAAGTTGAACTCTTGTCTTCTGCACACCCACAGGCCCAACATGTGGAAGCCACCAAGGCTTGGGGCTTGCACCCTCTGAAACAATGGCCTGAGCTGTACATTGGCCCCTTTGAGCCATAACTGGAGCTAGAACAGCTGAAATGCTGGGCACATGTCCCCAGGCTGCACAGAACAACAGGGTCATGGGCCTGACCCATGAAACCATCTTTCACTCCTAGACCTCCAGTCCTGTGATTGGAAAAGCTGCTGTGAAGATCTCCAAAGTGCCCTAGACACATGTCCCCCATTGTCTTGGAGATTAACATTTGGCTCCTCATTACTTAAGCAATTTTCTGCAGCTGGCTTGAATTTCACTCTAGAAATTTTTACCACATGCATAGGCTACAAATTTTCCAAATTTTATGCTCTAATTTTCTTTTAA
>PVKP010035107.1:0-23578 GCA_004027715.1 Plecturocebus donacophilus | reverse complement strand
GCCTTTCTCTCTGGCTGCCCTTAGTATTTTCTCCTTTATTTCAATCCGAGTAAATCTGACAATTACGTGTCTTGGGGTTGGTCTTCTTGAGGAATATCTTTGTGGGGTTCTCTGTATTGCCTGGAGTTGAGTATTGTCATGCCTTGCTAGTTTAGGAAAATTTTCCTGGATAATATCCTGAAAAATATTTTCCAACTTGTATTCATTCTCTTCGTCACTTTCAGGTATACCTATTAAGCGTAAATTAGGTCTTTTCACATAGTCCTATATTTCTTGGAGATTTTGCTCATTCCTTTTTACTCTTTTCTCTCTGATCTTATCTTCTCGTTTCATTTCATTAAGTTGGTCTTCGACCTCTAATATCCTTTCTTCTACTTGATCAATTCTACTGTTAAAACTTGTGCATACTTCATGGATTTCTCGTATTGTGTTTTTCAGCTCCATTAATTCGTTTATGTTCTTCTCTAAATTGTCCATTCTCATTAGCATTTTGTCAAATCTTTTTTCAAAGTTATTAGTTTCTTTGCATTGGTTTAGAACATATTCTTTTAGCTCACAGAAGTTTCTTATTATCCACTTTCTGAAGCCTAATTCTGATGATTCTTCACACTCGTTTTCCATCAGGCCTTGTTCCGTTACTGATGAGGAACTAGCGTCCTCTGTAGGAGAGACTTTCTGATTTTGAGTGTTCTCAGTTTTTTCACGGTGGCTTCTTGGCATCTTTATGGTTTTATCCGTCGTCTTTGTAATTACCCACTTTCAAATTAGGTCTCTGAGTGGACGTCCAGCTTGTTAATTCCCAGCTCCGGAATCTATGTACTTTTCACTGTGCGACTCGCAACGCTAGCTAAATCAGCAGTGTTGAAATTCGTGGTGCCTTTCTGCCCGGGGGTCTCTCCGGTCTGGCTTCTCAGTCCCTTTTTCAATCAGCTGGATGGACTGCTCTGACTTCCCAGAGCTCCAAACATCATCCAAAAGGAGACTCAGTCCCGTTTACTCTGCACCAAGAGCCGCCGAGCTGAGACGCTGGCAAATAAGCCGTGCCAGCCGAAAGGGTCACGTTGGCGACCTGTGGGGCTCCTCCACTGGGAATGTCCTGGTCCGTGGGCAGCAAAAATTTATCAGTAAGTGTGGCGTCCACTGGCTCTCTGCGCTTTTACTGGGAGCTGCAATCCTGAGCTGCTAGTGATCGGCCATCTTGGATCTCTCTCCTGTTGACTTTGTTTTCTAAAATTTTACTAATGTCTTTACCAGTTCTAGGACTCTTTCAGTAGAGCTTTTAGAGTTTTGCATATATAGAATCATATTGTCATCAAAGAGTGATAGTTTGGCTTCTTTTACTATTTGAATGTCTTTTATTTCTTTCTTTTGCCTGATTGTTCTGGCTAGGACTTCTAATGCTATATTGAATAGGAGTGGAGAGAGTAGACATTTTTGTCTTCTTCCAGTTGGCAGCATGTTTAATACCTTGCTTTTTATATTTAGTGTATCTATTATAAGTTATTGCTTTGTGGTTACCACTCTAGAGGAAACATAGGGTAAGGCACTAAGAGTGGACAGATGGAAAACACAGATGCTGAGCTGAAGGGGAAGGAAGTTTGGACCC
The DNA here is from genome assembly GCA_004027715.1 of Plecturocebus donacophilus. Lineage (NCBI taxonomy): Eukaryota > Metazoa > Chordata > Mammalia > Primates > Pitheciidae > Plecturocebus > Plecturocebus donacophilus. The sequence continues at coordinate 21,972 of PVKP010035107.1, read as the reverse complement.
TTCATGGGTCTACTTGCACAAGGACTTGTTCCTGGCTCTCAACAGCTCCTAAACAGGGGGTGAGTTGATCAAGCTTGTGGTGGTGTACTTTCACCAAAAACCTCTGGAATTCTGGCAGGAGGAGATGGCATGACCCCCGTGGAAAATTGAGCTGGTAGAGAGAGTTGCTTGGAGAGGTTATGTGGACAGAACTCCATCTGGTGCAGAGCCTGGAGGGTTTGGTGTGGGAGAGTGTGTTGTGGAGCATGGTCAGGAATGCCCATCCTCCATGGCTTATCTTGCTCCCATAACAGACTTTAGCCTTAGGGGAACTGCTGAACCTGCATAGTGCAGGGTGATCTTGCCCATGAGATGAGGCTGGTCTGACCTGAATGCCCCCCTGTCTGCTAGTCTCTCCCAGGGCACCAATCTGGTCATTATGTCTTACAGTGCAGCCTCAGATCTGCAGTTGAGGTGCCACACAGGGACCCACATCATAGCTTCTGCACTGGCAGACTATGCTTGACCATTGGAAAGCTCCAGCAGAATGACCCACAGATGTACATCAGCCCACCCCTGCCCTCATCCCACTGCTGTTCCCCTGTGCTGCCTTGCTGTCATGCACTGGCCCAGTTACCCTTCACATTACTTTGCTGGTACATGTACACATGGGTGAACTTCAACTCTCTCTCCCTGCTGGCACAGATGTACATTGCATTAAGCCACTGCTGCTGTCATAAGCACACTCTCCCCTTCCCCAATCGTGCTACCATTGCCAATGTAAAGGTGGGTAAGAAGATCAGCAGCTTCACATGCCCTTTGCCACCATCATCATTACTGGCACATTTATGCATACAGAGACTGCCACCTCCATGCCCATCAGTGCCCTGCTCCCATGCTGATATTGTCACAGGCATGAACCTGTGCACAGAGACCAACAGCCACATCCCCCATCATGTGTGGCTGTTGCTACTGGCATGAACATGCATACAGAGGTTGTCAACCCTGTGTTCATCAGTTCCCTGATCACCACTGGTGCAAATGCAGACACAGATGCCTACAGTCCCCTACCACCCACCGCTCCATCACAGTGCTGTTATCACTGCCACTGCAAACACCCACATGATGGCCAGCAACCCTGTGCCCACCAATGCCCCAGCTCAGTCAGTGAGCATGCACACCATCACATTGCCATTGCTCCTGGCACATTAAAATGAGCATGGACCTAGCTAATACCACATGACAAAACAATTTGCCTGGCACCACCCATCAAAGTGTTGTGAACAGCGGTCCAGGAATACCTGGGTTCCTTTGCACCACAGATTTCTAATCTCAAGTGGCCAGAAAACAAAGCCAGAGGTTTGATACTAGTGCCCCCAGAGTTAAAGCATGCAATGCAGGCATCCTGAGCTCACTCTTGGCATCCCAAAATTTTCCAGAAATGTAGCCAGTTGACTAAACCCACCTTATAATATAATCAAACTCCCAAGGACATTAAAGAGGATAGAAAAACAAAAAATCCCATCCAAAGGACAGCAGGTTCACAGACTGAAAGAACATCAACCACAAGGATGACAAAGATCCAGCACAAGAACTCTGGTAACTCAAAAGGCCAGAGTGTCTTATTAAGTCCAAATGGCTGAACTAGATCCCCAGCAATGGTTATTAAACTGGCTGAAATGACAGAATTAGAATATCACTAGAAATGAAGATCATTGATATTCAGGAGAACATTTAAACACAATGCAAGGTTTCTAAGGGAAAAAATACAATAAGATGAAGGAAATAAAAGTTGAAATGAACATTATAAGAAAAAAAATTGACATAATAAAACTGAAAAATTCACTTCAAGAATTTCAGAATACAATCACAAGTATTAGCAGCAAAATTGAACAACCTGAGGAAAGAATCTCAGAGCTTGAAGACTGGCTGTCTGAAATAACTCAGTGAGACAAAAGTAAATAAAAAAGAATAAATAAAATGAAGAAAACCTGAGTAATACGGGATTTTGTAAAGAGACCAAATATATGACTCATTGGTATCTCTGACAGAGGAGACAAAGCAAACAACTCGGAAAACACATTTTAGGATATTGTCCATGAAAAATTTCTCTGCTAGAGAGGACAACATTCAAATTCAGGAAAGGAAGAGAACCTCTGTGAGATACTACACAAGACAGCCACCCCCAAGACACATAATCATCAGATTCTCCAAGGTCAAAATAAAAGACAAAAATATAAAGTCAGCTGAAAAGGCAGGTTACGTACAAATGAAACCTCATCAGGCCAACAGTAGAAACCCTACAAGCCATAAAGGATTGGGAATCTATATTCAGCATTCTTAAAGGAAAGAATTTTCAACTGAGAATTTCTTATCCAAACTGAGCTTCATATGCAAAGGAGAAATAAGAACCATCTCAGACAAACGAATGCTAATGGAATTCATTTCCACAAGACAAACCTTACAAGAGGTCCTGAAGTTAGTGCTATATATGGAAAGGAAACACCATTACTGGCCACTACAAAAACTCACTTAAGTACATAGACCAGTGACACTATAAAGCAACCACACGAACAAGTCTGCATAATAATCAGTTAACAAAATGTTGACAGAATCAAGTTTGCACATATGAATACTAACCTTGAATGTAAATGGCCTAAATGCTCTAATTAAAAGGAACAGAGTGGCAAGTCGGATAAAGAAGCAAAACGCGGTGGTATTCTGTATTTAAGGGACTCATCTCACAAGCAATGACACCCAAAGATTTCAAAGCAAAGGGATGGAGAAAAATCTACCAGGCAAATGGAAAACAGAAGAGAGCAGGGGTTGTTATTCTCATTTTAGACAAAACAGATTTTATAACAACAAAGATCATAAAAGGCAAAAGCAGGCAGTGCAAGATGATAGGATTGAAGGCTACAACAGTTGTATCTCTGTATGGACACCAATTTACAACTATCTACACAGAGAAAACACTCTCATGACAAGAAAATTTAGGCGAGCCTTCATAATACCTGATTTTAACTTCATATCACTGAAGGAGACACAGAAAAGATAGAAAAAAAAAGTCTTATAAAATGATTTGGGAAGGATTCCTTCTTTTTGGATTGTTTGGAATAGTTTCAGAAGGAATGGTACCAGCTCCTCTTTGTATGTCTGGTAGAATTCGGCTGTGAACCCATCTGGACCTGGGCTTTTTTTGGGTGGTAGGCTTTTAATTGCTGCCTCAACTTCAGCCCTTGTTATTGGTCTATACAGGGTTTTGACTTCTTCCTGGTTTAGGCTTGGGAGGAGGCAAGTGTCCAGGAATTTATCCATTCCTTCCAGGTTTACTAGTTTTTGTGCATAGACTTGTTTGTAATAATCTCTGATGATGGTTTGTATTTCTGTAGACTCTGTAGTGATATCCCCTTAATTGTTTTTTATTGCATCTATTTGGTTATTCTCTATTTTCTTTTTTATTAGTTTGGCTAGAGGTCTTTCTATCTTGTCGATCTTTTTGAAAAACCAGTTCCTGGATTTATTGATTTTTTGAAGGGTTTTTTGTGTCTTTATCTCCTTCAACTCTGCTTTGATCTTAGTTATTTCTTGTCTTCTGCTAGGTTTTGAGTTTTTATGATCTTGCTCCTCTAGCTCTTTCAATTTTGATGATAGGGTGTCGATTTTAGATCTTTCCTTTCTTCTCATATGGGCATTTATAGCTATATATTTTCCTCTAGACAACACTTTAAATGTGTCCCAGAGATTCTGGTATGTTGTGTCTTCGTTCTCATTGGTTTTGAAGAACATCTTTATTTCTGCCTTCATTTCATTGTTTATCCAGTCAACATTCAAGAGCCAGTTGTTCAGTTTCCATGAAGCTGTGCAGTTCTGAGTTAGTTTCTGAATTCTGAGTTCTAACTTGATTGCACTGTGGTCTGAGAGACTGTTTGTTATGATTTCCATTCTTTTGCATTTGCTGAGGAGTGATTTACTTCCAATTATGTGGTCAATTTTAGATTAGGTGTGATGTGGTGATGAGAAGAATGTATATTCTGTGAATTTGGGGTGGAGGGTTCTGTAAATGTCTATTAGGTTTGCTTGGTCCAGGTCTGAATTCAAGTCCTGGATATCCTTTTTAATTTTCTGTCTCATTGATCTGTCTAATATTGACAGTGGGGAGTTAAAGTCTCCCACTATTATTGTGTGGGAGTCTAAGTCTCTTTGTAAGTCATTAAGAACTTGCCTTATGTATCTGGGTGCTCCTGTATTGGGTGCATATATATTTCGGATTGTTAGCTCTTCTTGTTGCATTGATCCTTTTACCATTATATAATGTCCTTCTTTGTCTCTTTTGATCTTTGTTGGTTTAAAGTCTATTTTATCTGAGACGAGAATTGCAACTCCTGCTTTTTTTTGCTCTCTATTTGCTTGGTAGATCTTCCTCCATCCCTTTATTTTGAGCCTATGTGTATCCTTGCATGTGAGATGGGTTTCCTGGATACAGCACACAGATGGGTTTTGGCTTTTTATCTGATTTGCCAGTCTTTGTCTTTGATTGGGGCATTTTACCCATTTACATTTAGGGTTAATGTTGTTATGTATGAATTTGATCCTGGCATTTTGATGCTAGCTGGCTGTTTTGCCTATTAGGTGATGCAGTTTCTTCATTGTGTTGATGCTCTTTACCATTTGGTATGTTTTTGGTGTGGCTGGTACTGGTTGTTTCTTTCTATGTTTAGTGCCTCTTTCAGGAGCTCTTGTAAAGCAGGCCTGGTGGTGATGAAATCTCTGAGTACTTGCTTGTTCATAAAGGATTTTATTTTTCCTTCACTTACGAAGCTTAGTTTGGCTGGATGTGAAATTCTGGGTTGAAAGTTCTTTTTCTTTTCTTCAAGGATGTTGAATATTGGCCCCCACTCTCTTCTGGATTGTAGGGTTTCTGCTGAGAGATCTGCTGTGAGTCTTATGAGCTTCCCTTTGTGGGTAACCCGACATTTCTCTCTGGCTGCCCTTAGTATTTTCTCCTCGATTTCAACCCTAGTGAATCTGATGATTATGTGCCTTGGGGTTGCTCCTCTTGAGGAATATCTTCGTGCTGTTCCCTGTATTTCCTGGACTTAAATATTGGCCTGCCTTACTAGGTTGGGGAAGTTTTCCAGGATGATATAGTGAAGAGTATTTTCCAGCTTGGATTCATTCTCTTCGTCACATTCGGGTACACCTATCAAATGTAGATTAGGTCTTTTCACATAGTCCCATGTTTCTTGATGACTTTGTTCATTCATTTTTACCCTTTTTTCTCTAATCTTGCCTTCTCATTTTATGACATTGAGTTGATCTTCGACCTCTGATATCCTTTATTCTGCTTGGTCAATTCAGCTGTTGAAACTTGTGCATGCTTTGCAAATTTCTCGTGTTGTGTTTTCAGCTCCATCAATTCACTTATATTCCTCTCTAAGTTGTTTATTCTCATTAGCATTTCGTCAAATCTTTTTTAAACATTCTTAGTTGCTTTGCATTGAGTTAGAACATGTTGTTTTAGCTCAGAGAAGTTTATTATTACCCACCTTCTGAAGCCTGATTCTGTCAATTCTTTGCACTGATTCTCCATTAAGCCTTGTTCCCTTGCTGGTGAGGAGTTGTGATCCCTTGTAGGAGGAGAGGCAAACTGGCTTTGGGTGTGTTTATCCTTTTTGCACTGGTTTCTTCCCATCTTTGTGGATTTATCCACCTGTTGTCTTTGTAGTTTTTGACTTTCAGATTGGGTCTCTGGGTGGATGTCCAGTTTGTTGATGATGAAGTTATTTCTTTCTGTTTCTTAGTTTTCCTTCTCATATTCAGGCCCCTCTGCTGTAGGACTGCTGAGGTCCACTCCAGGCCCTGCTTGCCTGGGGATCACTTGCAGCTGCTGCAGAACATTAAGAGTTGCTGCCAGTTTCTTCTTCTGCTATCTTTGTCCCAGAAGGATACCCACCAGATGTCAGTCTTAGCTCTCCTTTATGAAGTGACTCTTTGAATATATGGGGATCAGGGAGCTGCTTGAAGAGACGGTCTATCCTTTATCAGAGCTCAAGTGCTGAGCTGGGAGCTCTGTTGTTCCTTCAGAGCTGCTGGGCATGTACGTTTACGTCTGCTGCAGCAGAACTCATAAAGCACCCCCCCTTTTTTTTTCCCCGGGTGCTCTGTCCCAGGGATTTAGGGCTTTGTTTATGAGTTTCTGTTGTTCTGCTGCCTTTTTTCAGAGCTGCCCAGCCCTACCAGGAGGCAACCTAGTCACTGTCTGCCTACAGAGGCTTTGCTGAGCAGCTGTGGGCTTCACCCAGCTGCCATGTGAACTTCCCTGCAGTCCTGTTTATATGGATATAGTTAGAACTGCCTCGGTGATGGCGGCCTGCCTCTATAATAGCAGACTCTCTCTGTAATGGCGGGCTTCCTAGGCAATGGCAGGCTGCCGAAGCAATGGCAGACTACCTCTGTAGTGGTGAACTGCTTCGGTAATGGCGGACGCTCCTCCCCCACAGAGCTGGACCATCCAGGATCAGCTGTGCTTACTGTGAAACTCTCAATCCAGAGCATTTCACATTGCTGTTTTTTTGTGGGGGTGGAACCAGCCAAGCCTGATCACCTGGCTCCCTGCCTCAGAGAGAACAGTCGACTGTCTCCTAGGTGTTCCTGTCACCTGTTGAAAAGGTGCCAGGATCTGTGCCATTTCCCACGTGGCGAACAACTGTGCCTGCACCGACTGAAACAGCTGCACTGAGATTCATGGTGCTTTTTTGCCTGGGACTCTCCTGGCCTGGCTCCCTGTTTCAGTCCTCTTTTCTATCAGTTGAATGGGTGACTTTGTCTTCCTGTAGCTCCAATCGCCAGCTAAAATGGTATCCACGGAGAACCGCTGTGCTGGGGTGCCAGCCAAGACAGCCATGCAGGCCGAAACAGCCATGCCAGGGCGCGGGCCAAAAAAGCCGTGCAGGCCAAAACAACAAGACTGGCCAGCCGTGGGGCTCCTCTGCCTGAGAATCTCCTGGTCTGTGGGCAATAAAAATCCGTCTGGAAATGCATCATCCACTCATCCTCTGTGCTTTCTCTGGGAGCTGCAATCCTGAGCTGCTCCTAATCGGCCATCTTGGATCTGTCCCCACTGTATTCTGAAATTCTTAAAGTGAGTTTTTCAGTTCTATGATGTCAATTTTTTTTCTTATAATGTGCATTTCAACTTTTATTTCCTTCATCTTATTGTATTTTTTTCCTTAGAAACCTTGTATGAGACCAACATCATCCTGATACCAAAACCTGGCAGAGACTCAGCAAGAAAAGAAAACTTCAGACCAATATCCATGATGAGCATAGATGCAAAAGTCTTCAATAAAATACTGGCAAACCAATTATAACAGCACATCAAAAAGCTTATCCACCAAGATCAAGTAAGCTTCATCCCAGGGATGCAAGACTGGTTCAACATATACAAGTCTATAAATGTAATTCACAACATAAACAGAACCAAAGACAAAAACCACGTGATTATCTCAATTGATGCAGAAAAGGCCTTTGACGATATTCAATAGCCATTTATGCTAAAAACCCACAATAAACTAGGCATTGAGGGAACGTATCTCAAAATAATAAAAGCTAATTACGACAAACCAACAGCGAATATCATACTGAATGGGCAAAAACTGGAAGCATTCCCTTTGAAATCTGGCACTAGACAAGGTTGCCCTCTCTCACCACTCCTATTCAATATAGTATTGGAAGTTCTAGCCAGAGCAATCAGGCAAGAAAAAGAAATAAAGGGTATTCAAATAGGAAAGGAGGAAGTCAAATTGTCTCTACTTGCAGACGACATGATTGTATATTTACAAGACCCCATTGTGTCAGCCCAAACTCTCCTGAAACTGATAAGCAACTTCAGCAAAGTCTCAGGATACAAAATCAATGTGCAAAAATCACAGGCATTCCTATACACCAATAACAGACTTAAAGAGAGCCAAATCAAGAATGAACTGTCATTCACAATTGCTATAAAGAGAATAAAATACTTAGGAATACAACTAACAAGAAATGTAAAGGACCTCTTCAAGGAGAACTACAAATCACTGCTCAACGAAATAAGAGAGGACACAAATAGATGGAGAAACATTCCATGTTCATGATTAGGAAGAATCAATATTGTGAAAATGGCCATACAGCCCAAAGTTATTTACAGATTCAACACTATCCCCATCAAGCTACCAATGACCTTCTTCACAGAACTGGAAAAAAACACCTTAAACTTCATATGGAACCAATAGAGAACCTTCAGAGCCAAGTCAATTCTAAGCAAAAAGAACAAAGCAGGAGGCATCACACTACCAGACTTCAAACTATACTACAAGGCTATAGTAATCAAAACAGTGTGGTACTCATACCAAGACAGAGATATAGACCAATGGAACAGAACAGAGGCCTCAGAGACAATGCCACACATCTACAAAAATCTGGTCTTTGACAAACCTGACAAAAACAATCAATGGGGAAAGGAGTCCCTGTTTAATCAACGGTGTTGGGAAAACTGGCTAGCCATGTGCATAAAGCAGAAACTGGACCCCTTCCTGACACCTTACACTAAAATTAACTCTAGGTTGATTAAAGACTTAAACATAAGGCCTAACACCATAAAAATCCTAGAAGAAAACCTAGGCAAAACCATTCTGGACATAGGTATAGGCAAGGACTTCGTGACCAAAACACTAAAAGCATTGGCAACAAAAGCCAAAATAGACAAATGGGACCTAATCAAACTCCACAGCTTCTGCACAGCAAAAGAAACAGTCATTAGAGTGAATTGACAACCAACAGAATGGAAAAAAATGTTTGCAGTCTACTCATCTGACAAAGGGCTAATATCCAGAATCTACAAAGAATTAAAACAGATTTACAAGAAAAAGACAAATAAGCCCATTCAAAAGTGACCAAAGGATACAAACAGACACTTTACAAAAGAAGACATACATGAGGCCAACAAGCATATGAAAAAATTCTCATCATCACTGATCATTAGAGAAATGCAAATCAAAACTACATTGAGATACCATCTCACACCAGTTAGAATGGCAATCATTAAAAAATCTGTAGATGACAGATGCTGGAAAGGATGTGGAGAAATAGCAACACTCTTACACTGTTGGTGAGAGTGTAAACTAGTTCAACCATTGTGGAAGACAGTGTGGTGATTCCTCAAAGAACTAGAAGTAGAAATTCCATTTGACCCAGCAATCCCATTAATGGATATATATCCAAAGTTTTATAAATCGCTCGACTATAAGGACACATGCACATGAATGTTCTTTGTAGCACTGTTTACAATAGCAAAGATTTGGAACTAACCCAAATGCCATCGATGATAGACTGGACAGAGAAAATGTGGCACATATACACCATGGAATACTATGCAGCCATAAGAAACGATGAGTTCGTGTCCTTTGTAAGGACATGGATGAACCTGGAAACCATCATTCTCAGCAAACTGATGCAAGAACAGAAAATCAGACACCACATATTCTCACTCCTAGGTGGGTTTTGAACAATGAGAACACATGGACACAGGGAGGGGAGCATCTAGACACACGGGGCCGAGGTTCTATGTGCTTTACTTCAAGTTGCGTTAAGTTTCACTGCACTTTTGGTAGAAACAGATGCCTATTTTTTATTCATGAACAACAAAATTCAGAAAAGCTGTGAAATCTTCAGGGTATACCCTCTCTAGAAGAAGCAACAGTTCAACGATTGCTGAATTGAATTCAGTGCTGGTTGGCCAGGCACCTGCTGTGTGCAGGAATTGTCCAGGCTGTGGTTCAGGGGCACTGATAGGAGGGAACTTGGTACTGAAACATTCCCCTATTCTTCATGAAGAACAAAGCTGACTTTGTTCTTTGGTCCACTCTGATTCGTTAGTATAAAAGAAGAGCTTTATTAATGAAAAATCTGATTTTGTACTTTTTCATCAGGTTTATTGAGATATAACTTATATAAAGTACAATGTATTCCTTTTTGTGTACATTCTTGACAAACACATACATACACCTGTGTATCCAAGACCAACATTGAGATACAGAACAATTCTCCAATTTTCTGTGCCCCTTTGTAGACAATCACTTCCTCATCCCCCTTCTCCTGACAACCACTGGTTTATTTTCTGTCCCTTATCTAATATATCATATACATGTAATCTTTTGAGTCTAACATATTTTGTTATAATGCATTTGAAAGTCATCTACATTGTTTTAGACATGTGTAGTTCATTACATTTTTGGCTGAGTTGTATTTAATTTTGTTAAGATGTCACTGTTTGCTCATCCCCAGCTGAACCCTTTCAAAGGCATCAGTTTACTAATTCACCAGGGAATTAGGGTAGAGAGTCAGCTGGGATTTGTGGAAAGTGGAGATCAAGTCAAAAGCAGTAGGCTCCAATTAGGTGAAGATCAAAGGAATATTTATTTAGGATTGTACAGATCATTCATAACAAAGGAGCATGATTATTGAAACAATTTTCTTTTTACAACACTGGATAGCATATAACTTCCAAGTCAGATAATATGGCTCCATTGCTGCTTTCACTTACCACTTACAAGTTTCAGGACTTCTCTATACCACACTTTCCTTATCTTTGAAATGAGTATAATTATTAACTCAAAAAAGAGTTGTCATAATTATTTAAATGAGGAAACATTTAAAGTATGGTAGAGTACTTGGCACTATAATCTGGCAATATACCAAATATTACAAAATATGATAAACATATTTTCAAATATGCATCATAATTTAGATGTATAGTAATCATATTTTTGTACCATTTATAAAAATTAACTCAAACTAGATTATAGTTTAAATATAAAACCTAAACTATAAAACTTCAGGAAGAAAAATCTGAGAAAAATGTTTATTACCTTGATTTAAGCAAAGACTTCTTAGATACAACATCAAAAGTATAACTTTTTTTTTTTTTTTTTGAGACAGAGTCTCACTTTGTCACTCAACCTGGAATGCAGTGAAATGGCACAATCTTGGCTGACTGCAACCTCCACCTCCCAGGTTCAAGTGATTCTTGTGTCTCAGCCTCCTGAGTAACTGGAACTATAGGCATACACTACCACACCCAGCTAATTCTTGTATTTTTAGTAGAGACGAGGTTTCATCATATTGGCCAGGCTGGTCTCAAACTCCTTACCTTGTGATCTGCCTGCCTCGGCCTCCCAAAGTGCTGGGATTACAGGTGTGAGCTATGACACTCGGCCAGTTTATCTCATTTTAAAAAAGTAATACGCTTCAAAATTAAAACCTTTTAAACAGGAAAATGAAAAGTGAAAATTAAAAAATAATAAAAATAAAAACTTCTGTTTAGAAATATCTGTTGAGAAAATGAAAAAAATCAGGCACAGTGACTTGCACCTGTAATCCCTGCTAAAGGGGAGGCTGAGGTGGGAGGATCATTTGAGACCAGGAGTTCCAGACCTGCCTGGACAACATAGCAAGACCCCTGTCTCTAAAAACAAAACAAAAATTAGCAAAAGAAAATAAAGAACATAAGAGAAAAGCTACAATATGAGAGTAAATATTTGCAAAACACATTCATGTTAAAGGTCTTGCATCCAAAACATACAAAGAACACAATAATATTGAGGAAGTAAACAATCAAATAAAAATGGGCTAAAGATCTCAAAAGAAAGTTGACTAAAAAAAAACTACATTGATGGCAAATAATCATATGAAACCTAGTTCATTACAGTACATTGTGGCTCTATGAGCTTTGATTAACTAGTTTGAAATTATAATCACCATTTATGACATTCTTTAAATCACAACATTATTCTGTGTTCTAAATACTTAAATTACAAAGTAATGTGTTTTAGAACATAACTTACTTATATTCAGGGCTATCTATCTTTGCTTTAGGATCTTACATTACATTCCATCTTTGTAACTGAAATCACAAAAGTTGGTTCCACTTAGGGGAATATTTGGAAGGTCAAGTCATAATTACCAATTTTTGGATAACATTACAAGTAATTACAGATTACAATTTTTAATTGAAAATTAATTATATGGGGGACAGACTTTCATTTGAGGCAATGATTCCATTTTTAAAGTTTGTTTATTTGTATTTTTTATAGAGAAGGTCTCCCTGTATCACCCGGGAAGTGGTATGATCATAGCTCACTACAGCCTGAAAGTGAGCCCAGGAGTTTCAGGCTGTAGTGAGCTATGATCACATCACTGCCTGGATGATACAGGGAGGTCCTGTCTCAGCCTCCCAAGCAGCTGAGACCACAGACACATACCACCACACCCGGATAACATTTTTTTTAATTTTCATTCTTGTAGGGACAGGGTCTGTCCTTGTTGCCCAGGCTGGTCTCAATCTCCAGTATTAAAGAGATCCTCCTACCTTTCCCATCTAAAGAACTGAGATTGCAGGTGTGAGCCATTATGGCTGGCCTAAACTTATGTTTGACAAATAACAACTGTACATATTTATAGGGTACAGCATGATGTATATACATGTATCTAATGTATAGTAATTAAATTAGGGTAATTAATATAGCCATCAGCCTCAAATATTTATAATTTCTTGGAGGTGGGAATATTCAAAATCCTCTCTTCTAGCTATTTTGAAATATATATTATTGTTATCTATCATCAACTTACTTTGTGATGAAACACATTTGTTAGTTACCAAAATGCTCTTTATTTGTACTATAAAATAAATTATTTCAGAAAAAAAAAAGAAAAAAAGTCTTAAGTTGCCAATGCCACCTCTCCCCAACCCCACCCTCCAGCTGTGTCAGTACCAGCATGGTGTAGAGTTCATCTCTTGTTGCTGAGGGAGGGAGAACACAGCAATTGTGAGGCATTGAACTGAGTGCTGTCTTGTTAGAGAAGGAAGGAAAACCAGACCGAACTCAGCTGATACTCACACACAGAGGTAGTGTTTAAACCAGCCCTTGCCACAGAGGAATTGCTGATCCTAATGTTCTGAATTTGAACCTCACCACCGGAAGCCAAAGTGCTCTAGGTCTTTAAGTAAACATGAAAGGCATCTTCAGATATAAGGACTACAAGTTTTCGACTAGTCCTAGGGTTGACCTGGGCCCAGAGACACTGAGCGGGGGTGGGTTATGTGACCTACTGAGACACCAGCTTGGGAGGCTAAGGGAGTGCTGGCATCATCCTGCTGCTTCTAACCTCAGGCTGCACAGCTTGTGTCTTCAAAAAAGACATGTTTCTTCCTTATGAGGTTAGGAGAGGGAACAGTGGGAAGGACTTGGTTTTGCACCTTGGATGCCAGCTTAGCTACAGCAAGATAGGGCACTAGTCAGGGTTGTCAGACCCCAATTCCAGGCCCTGACTCCCAGGTAACATTTCTAGACACACTCTGGGAAAGATGGGAACCTGCTGCCTTGAATGGGGAAAAAAACAGTTCTGGCAGCATTTATTACCCACTAAGTAAAGAGCTCTTGGGCCTTGAACAACCAAGTACTATATTGAGGGCCTTGTCTGAGCCTCTGAGACTTGCTAGCTTCTTATGAGATTCAGCACATTATCAGCTTTGGTGGCTATGGGATGAAACTCCTGCTTAAGAAAAGCAGAGGAAAAATTATAGGGGACTTTTTCTTGAACTTTAGGTGCTAGAATGTTCATAGTGGAATAGAGAACCAACTTGGCTCTCAGGGTCACCCATGTCAGGACTTAACTCTTGGATGGCATCTCTGGATCTTCCCTGGCCCAGAAGGGAACCCCCTGCACTGAAGGCTGAGCCCCAGGCCAGGCAGCATTCAGCACAAGGTGGCTAAAAAGTCCTTGGACCTGAAGATGGCTGAATAGGAACAGCTCAGATCTGTAGCTCTCAGCGAAATTGCCACAGAAGTTGGGTGATTTGTACATTTCTAACTGAGGTACCCAGTTCATCTTATTGTGACTGGTTGGATAGTGGGTGCAGCACATGGAGGGAAAGCTGAAGCAGAATGAGGCATTGCTTCACCCGGAAAGCACAGGGGTCAGGGGATTTTCCTCCCATAGCCAAGGGAAGCCATGAGAGACTGTACCAAGAAGAACAGTGCATTTACACGGAAATTCCCTTTGGTGCCTATACCACCAGGTCCCTGGGTTTCAAGCACAAAATGGGGACCCTGGGAAGACATCAAGCTAGCAGCACATTTATTTTTCATACCCCAATGGCACCTGGAATGTCAGCAAGACAGAACTATTTACTCCGCTAAAAAGAGGGCTGAGGCCAGGTATCAAAGTGGTCTGGCTCGGTGGGTCTCAAGCCCACGGGGCACCAAAAGCTATGATCTACTACATTGAAATTCTCACTGCCAGCACAGCAGTCTGAGGTTGACCTGGGATGCTACAGCTTTGTCAGGGGAGGGTCATTCACCATTGCTGAGGCTTGAGTAGGCAGTTTTACCCTAACAGTGCAAAAAAAAGCCACCAGGAAGTTCAAACTGGGCAGAGCCCAGGCTGCTGCACCCAGACTGCCTCTCTATATTTCTCCTTTCTGGGCAGGCCATCTCTGAAAAAAAAAAAAAAAAAAAAAAAACAGCAGCCCCAGTCAGAGACTTGTAGATAAAACCCCCATGTGCATGGGACAGAGCAACTGGGAGAATGGGTGGCTCTGGGCACCACTTCAGCAAACTTAAACATCCCTGCCTGACACCACTGAAGGGAGCAGGTGATCTCCGAGCATAGCTTTCTAGCTCTGATAAGGGACAGACTGCCTCCTCAAGTGGGTCCTTGATGCCTGTGTGTTCTGATTGAAAGACATGTCCCAGTAGGGGCTGACACAGACACCTCATACAGAAGAGCTCTGGCTGGCATCTAGTGAGTGCCCCTCTGGGAAGAAGCTTCCAGAGGAAGAAACAGGCAGCAGTCTTTGCTGTTCTGCAGCCTTCACTAGTGATACCCAGGCAAACAGGGTCTAGAGTTGACCTCTGGAAAACTCCTGCAGACCTTCAGCGGAGGGGCCTGGCTGTTAGAAGGAAAACTAAAAAAACAGAAAGGAATGATATCTACATTAACAAAAAGGACGTCCACTTAGAGACCCCACCCAAAGATCACCAATATCAAAGACCAAAGTTAGATAAACCCACTAAGATGGGGAGAAACTATCACAAAAGGCTGAAAATTCCAAAAACCAGAATGCCTCTTCTCCTCCAAAGAATCACAACTCCTTGCAGCAAGGAAACAAAACTGGATGGAGAATGAGTTTGATAAAGTGACAGAAGTAGGCTTCAGAAGGTGGGTAATAACAAACTTCTCTGAACTAAAGGAGCATGTTCTAACCCAATGCAAGGAAGTTAAGAACCTTGAAAATTGGTTAGATGAATTGCTAACTAAAATAACCAGTTTAGAGAAGAACATAAATGACTTGATGGAGCTGAAAAACACAGCATCTCTCTGCAAACCCTACAAGCCAGAAGAGAGAGGGGGCCAATATTCAACATTCTTAAAGAAAAGAATTTTCAACCCAGAATTTCATACCCAGCCAAACTAAGCTTCATAAGTGAAGGAGAAATAAAATATTTTTCAGACAAGCAAATGCTGAGAGATTTTGTCACTACCAGGCCTGCTTTACAAGAAGTCCTGAAGGAAGCACTAAATATGGAAAAGAAAAACCAGTACTAGTCACTGCAAGAACGTATTCAAATTCTAAAGACCATTGACTCTATGAAGAAACTGCATCAACTAACAGACAAAATAACCAGCTAGCATCAAAATGACAGGATCAAATTCACACATAACAATATTAACATTAAATACAAGTGGACTAAATGCCACAATTAAAAGACACAGACTGGCAAATTGGATAAAGAGTCAAGAACAATCAGTGTGCTGTACTCAGGAGACCCATCTTACCTGCAAAGACACACATAGAAACAAAATAAAGGGATGGAGGAAGATTTACCAGGCAAATGGAAAGCAAAAAAAAAAAAAAAAAAAAATTAAAATGAAAAAAACAAAAAAAGGGTTTGCAATCCTAGTCTCTAATAAAACAGATTTTAAACCAACAAATATTTAAAAAAATACAAAGAATGACATTACATAATGGTAAAGGAATCAATGCAACAAGAAGAGCTAACTATTCTAAATATATATGCACCCAATCAGGAGCACCAAGATTCATACACCAAGTTCTTAGAGATCTACAAAGAGACAGATTCCCACACAATAATAGTGGGAGATTTTAACACCACACTGTCAGTATTAGACAGATCAACAAGACAGAAAATTAACAAGTATATTGAAGACTTGAACTCAGCTCTGGACCAAGTAGACCTAACAGACATATACAGCACTCTCCACCCCAAATCCAAAAAGTATACATTCTTCTCAGCACCACGTTTCACCTATTCTAAAATTGACCACATAATTGGAAGTAAAACACTCCTCAGTAAATGCAAAATATGGAAATTATAACAAACAGTCTCTGAGACCTCAGTGCAATCAAATTTGAACTAAGGATTAAGAAACTCACTCAAAACTGCACAACTACATGGAAACTGAAAAACCTGCTCCTAAATGACTACTGAGTAAATAATGAAATTAAGCGAGAAACAAAGATGTTCTTTGAAACCAATGAGAAAAAAGACACAATGTATCAGAATCTCTAGGATACATTTAAAGCAGTGTGTAGAGGGAAATTTATAGCACTAAATGACCACAAGAGAAAGCAGAAAAGATCTAAAATTGACACGCTAAAATCGCAATTAAAAGTACTAGAGAAGCAAGGGCAAACAAATTCAAAAGCTAGCAGAAGACAAGAAATAAATTAATACCAGAGGAGAACTGAAGGAGGTAGAGACATGAAAACCCTTCAGAAATCAATGAATCCAGGAAGTGTTTTTTTTTTATATTATTATTTTTTATTGCATTTTAGGTTTTGGGGTACATGTGAAGAACATACAATATTGTTGCATAGGTACACACGTGGCAGTGTAATTTGTTGCCTTCCTCCCCTTCACCTATATCTGGCATTTCTCCCCATGCTATCTCCCCGCAACTCCCCACCCCCCACTGTCCCTCCCTCCCCCACTGTCCCTCCCCTGTTTTCCCCCAACGTACCCCACCGTATAGTGCTCCCCTCCCTGTGTCCATGTGTTCTCATTGTTCAACACCCGCCTATGAGTGAGAACATGCAGTGTTTGATTTTGTGTTCTTGTGTCAGTTTGCTGAGAATGATGGTTTCCAGGTTCATCCATGTCCCTACAAAATAGACTGCTAGTCAGATTAGTAAAGAAGAATAGAGAGGAAAATCAAATAGACACAATAAAAAATGATAAAAGGGATATCACTGCTGATCCCACAGAAATACAACTACCATCAGAGAATACTATTAACACCTCTACACAAATAAAGTAGAAAATCTAGAAGAAATGGATAAATTCCTGGACACTTACACCCTCCTAAGACTAAACCAAGAAGAAATCAAATCCCTGAAAAGACCAATAACATATTCTGAAATTGAGGCAATAATTAATAGCCCATCAACCAAAAAAAGTCCAAGACCAGATGGATTCACAGCCAAATTCTACCAGAGGTACAAAGAGGGGCTGCTACCATTTCTTCTAAAACTATTCCAAAAAATAGAAAAACAGAAAATCTTCCCTAACTCATTTTATGAGGACAGCATCATCCTGATATCAAAACCTGACAGAGACACAACAAAAAACAAAATTTCAGGCCAATAATTCTGATGAACATCGATGTGAAAATTCTCAATAAAATACTGGCAAGCTGAATCTAGCAGCACATCAAAAAGCTTATCCACCATGATCAAGTCAGCTTTATCCCTAGGATTAAAGGTTGGTTCAACATACACAAATCAATGAATGTAATCCATCTCATAAATGGCACCAATGACAAAAACTGCATGATTATCTCAATAGATGCAGAAAAAGCTTTCAACAAAATTCAACAGACCTTCATAGTAAAAACTCAATAAACTAGATATTGATGGAATGTATCTCAAAATATTAAGAGCTGTTTATGAGAAACCTACAGCAGGAAGTTCTGGCCAGGGCAATCAGCGAGAGAAATAAATAAATGGTACTCAGTTAGCTGGAGAGGAAGTCAAATTGTCTCTGTTTGCAGATGACATGATTGTATATTTAGAAATCCCCATTGTCTCAGCCCAAATCCTCCTTAAGCTAATGAGCAAGTTTAGCAGATTCTCAGGATACAAAATCAATGTGCAAAAATTACAAGCATTGCTATAGACCAATTACAGACTAATAGAGAGCAAAATCATGAACAACCTACAATTTGCATTTGCTACAATGAGAATAAAATAGGAATACAATTTACAAGGGATGAGAAGGACCTCTTTGAGGAGAACTACAGACCACACTGCTCAAGGAAATGAGAGGACACAAACAAATGGAAAAACATTCCATGTCCATAGATAGAAAGAATTGATATTGTGAAAGTGGCCATAATGTCCAAAGTAATTTATAGGTTCAGTGCTATCCCCATCAAGCTGCCACTGACTTTCTTCACAGAATTGGAAAAACCTCCTTTAAATTACATATGGAATCAAAAAAAGAGCCCACATAGCCAAGACCATCCTAAGCAAAAATAACAATGTGGGAAGCATCATGCTACCTGAATTCAAACTATACTACAAGGCTACAGTAACCAAAACAGCATGGTACTGGTAGCAAAACAGATATATAGACCAACAGAACAGAAAAGAGGCCACGGAAATAATACCACACATCTACAACCATGTGATCTTTGACAAAGCTGACAAAAACAAGCAATGTGGAAAGGATTCTCTATTTAATAAATAGTGTTGGAAAAACTGGCTAGCCATATGCAGAAAAGCGAAAGTGAATCCCTTCCTTATACCCTGTACAAAAAATTAACTCAAAATGGATTAAAGACTTAAACATAAGACCTAAAACCTTAAAAACCCTAGAAGAAAACCTAGGCAATACCATTTAGAACATAGGCATGGGTCAAGACTTCATGACTAAAACAACAAAAGTAATGGCAACAAAAGCCAAAATTGACAAATGTGATCTTATTAAACTACAGAGCTTCTGCACAGCAAAATACACTATCATCAGAGTGAACAGGTAACCTACAGAATGGGAGAAAATTTTTGCAATCTATTCATCTGACAAAGGGCTAATATCCAGAATCTACAAATAACTTAAAGAAGAAAAAACAACCCCATGAAATGTGGGTGAAGGATATAAACAGACATTTCTCAAAAGAAGACATTTATGCAGCCAACAAACATATGAAAAAAATTTTATCACTGGTTATTAGAGAAATGTTAATGAAAGCCACATCGAGATACCATCTCATGCCAGTTAGAATTATGACCATTAAAAAGTCAGGAAACAAAAGATGCTGGAGAGGATGTGGAAAAATAGAAGTGCTTTTACACTGTTGGTGGGAGTGTAAATTAGTTCAACCATTGTGGAAGACAGTGTGGCAAATCCTCAAGGATCTAGAACTAGAAATACCATTTGACCCAGCAATCCCATTACTGGGTATATACCCAAAGGATTATAAATTTTTCTACTATAAGGCACATGCACATGTATGTTTATTGTGGTATTCTTTACAATAACAAAGACTTGGAACCAACCCAAATGCCCATCAATAAAAGACTGGATAAAGAAAATGTGGCACATAAATGTTATGCAATACTATGCAGCCATAAAAAAGGATGAATTCATGTCCTCTGCAGGAACATGGATGAGCTGAAAACCAATTTTTTTTTTTTTTTTTTGGCAGAGGCACACACACACAAAAGAAATTTCAGGCCAATATACCTGATGGACATCGATGTAAAAACCCTTAATAAAACACTAGTAAAAATAAATACAGCAGAACATCAAAAAGCTTATCCACCACAATAAAGGCAGCTTCATCCCTGGGATACAAGGCTGGTTCAATATATGCAAATAAATAAATGTAATCTATCACATAAACATAACCAATGACAAAAACCACATGATTACCTCAATAGATGCAGAAAAGGCCTTTGACAAAATTCAGCCTTTCATGCTAAAAACTCTCAGTGAACTAGGTGGTGATGGAATGTATCTCACAATAATAAGAGCTATTCATTGCAAACTAACAGCCAATATCATACTGAATGGACAAAAACTGGTGGAAGCATTCCTTATGAAAACCAGCAAAAGAGAAGAATGACCTCTCTCACCACATCTATATAACATAATAATGTAAGTCCTGGCCAGGGCAATCAGGCAAGAGAAATAAATAAAGTGTATTCAAACAGGAAGAGAGCACGTCAAGTTGTATCTGTTTGCATATGATATGATTGTACATTTAGAACACCCCATCATGTCAGCCCAAAATCTTCCTAAGCTGATAAGTAACTTCAGAAAAGTCTCAGGATACAAAATCAATGTGCAAAAATTACAAGCATTCCTATACACCAATAACAATCAAACAGAGAGCCAAATCATGAGTGAATGCTCATTCACAATTGCTACAAAGAGAATGAAATACCTAGGAACACAACTTACAAGGGATGTGAAGGACCTCTTTAAGTAGAACTACAAAGCACAGCTGAAGGAAATAAGCAAAGACACAAACAGACGGAAAAACATTCCATGCTCATGGAGAGGAAGAATTGGTATTGTGAAAATTGCCATAATACCCAAAGTAATTCATAGGTTCAATGCAATCGCCATTAAGCTACCATTGACTTTCTTCACAGAATTGGAAAAAACTACTTTAAATTTCATATGGAAAAAAAAAGTGCCCATATAGCCAAGACAATCCTAAGCAAAAAGAACAGAGCTGGAGGCATCATACTACCTGACTTCAAACTATACTACAGGGCTACAGTAACAAAAACAGCATGGTATTGTTACCAAAACATATATATAGACCAATGGAACAGAACAGAGGCCACAGAAATAATACCACACATGTACAACCATTGGATCTTTGATAATCCTGATAGCAACAAAGAATGGGGAAAGGATTCCCTATTTAATAAATAGTGTTGGGGAAATTGGCTAGCCATATACAGAAAGCTAAAACTGGATCTCTTCCTTATACCTTATACATAAATGAACTCAAGTTGGATTAAAGACATAAACTTAAGACATAAAACAATAAAAACCATAGAAATAAGAAAACCTAGGCAATATCATTCAGGACACAGGCAAGGGCAAAGATTTCATGACTGAAACACCAAAAGCAATGGCAACAAAAGCCAAAATTGACAAATGGGATCTAATTCAACTAAAGAGTTCTGCACAGCAAAAGAAACCATCATTAGAGTTAACAGGAAACCCACAGAATGGTAGAAAAGTTTTGCAATCCATTCCTCTGACAGAAGGCTAATATCTAAAATGTGCAAAGAACTTATACAAGTTTACAAGAAAAAAACAACCCCATCAAATGTGGGCAAAGG
This sequence comes from Plecturocebus donacophilus, assembly GCA_004027715.1. Lineage (NCBI taxonomy): Eukaryota > Metazoa > Chordata > Mammalia > Primates > Pitheciidae > Plecturocebus > Plecturocebus donacophilus. The sequence continues at coordinate 569 of PVKP010035107.1, read as the reverse complement.
AAATGAATGGATACATCTCAAAAGAAGACATTTGTGTAGCCAATAAACATATAAAAAGATAATCATCACTGCTTATTAGAGAAATGCAAATAAAAACCACATTGAGATACCGTTTCACACCAGTTAGATGGTAATCATCAAAAAGTCAGGAAACAACAGATGCTGGAGAGGATGTGCAGAAATAGGAAGGATTTTACACTATTGGTAGGGGTGTAAATTATTTCCAACAGTGTGGAAGAAAGTAAAGCAATCCCTCAAGGTTCTAGAGCTAGAAATACCATTTGAATCAGCAACACCATTACTGGGTATACACCCAAAAATTATAAATTATTCTACTATAAAGACACATACACACATACATTTACTGTGGCACTGTTCACAATAACAAAGACTTGGAACCAACCCAAATGCCCATCAATGATAGATTGGATAAAGAAAATATGATGCATGTACATTATGGAATACTATGCAGATGCAATAAAGGTTGAGTTCATGTCCTTTTCAGGGACATGGATGAAGCTGGAAACCATCATTCTCAGCAAAGTAACACAAGAACAGAAAACCAAACA
>PVKP010035106.1:0-23599 GCA_004027715.1 Plecturocebus donacophilus | reverse complement strand
AAAAACTAGTAAAGTGGCTGAATATGTTCTTTAGCAAGGCATTTAGTAAGTATTTAGGAAGATGACTGAATACCAAAAAACATGCAAAACTCAACTGTATTCCATAAATCAGCCATTAAGATAGTAAGATACAGCTTTAAAATGACTATTTTTAAAGACAATTAAAAAGTCAATATTTAGAATAAATATAATATGGGCAAGCCCACTACATAGAAACCTAAAACTCAATATTGAAAGAAATTATAAAAGGCATAACAAATAAAAGAATAGGATCCACTGTTGTAAACATATCAATTATTTCCAAAGCAATCTATAGAGTCAATATAATCCCACATAAAATCTCTACATTTTGGAGAGGTGAGGGAATTTAAAAACCTCATTCCAAAAATTTTAATAAAAATACAAGGTAAAAGAACACAGAGGCCAGAACTAGCCAAGATTCTTTAGAATAGGTCAAAGAGGAAGACTTACTCTACTGGATTACTCTACTCGAACTCAAGACCAAGATTATTATAAAGCTGTCCATAATTAAACACTGTTACATTGCTATAAAGTCTCACAGAATAGAGAATCCAGAAACAGACCTACACATACACTGACACCTGATTTATGACAAAGATAACACTAAAAAACAGTAGTGAAAGGACAACCTAATCAATAAATGGCTCAGTCAATATAAAATACATATAGAAAAGTCATAGAACCTAATTCTAAACAAGTAGAAAAAAAAACAGTTTCTAGATAATGACATAGGAGAATACATTGATGATCCGTGGTATGAGAAAATTCTTAAAGAGGATAAAAGCAGTACCATAACAGAAAAGGTCAACAAATTGGACTGGAGTACATTAAAATTTTTCTGTTTGTCAAAAGACAAATTAAGAGAATAGAAGAGTTAACAATAGCATGTGAGCAAGTATTTGCAACATATTACCAACACAAAGCTTATATCTAAAACATACAAAGAACTCCTTAAAAATTATACGCACACATACGCACACACGAAATTATACACACACACAGCACACACATATGGCTAGATTGACTAGCTACATCTATACAGACAAAGGAGATATTTAATTTTAAAGTAAGTTAGAAACTGCATACATATGCGATGTATACAACTTAAATTGCCACATACTCCTAATTATTTACTAAGAAGACCTCTGTAACAAATTTATTGATTTCCATTGATCAACTTTCAATCTTTTTTTTTGAGACAGAGTCTCACTTTCTTGCCAGGCTGGAATGTAGTCTCAGCTCACTGCAACCTGCACCTCCTAAGTTCAAGTGATTCTCCTGCCTCAGCCTCCCAAGTAGCTGGGACAACAGGCACACGCCACCACACCCAGCTAATTTTTGTATTTTTAGTAGAGACAGAATTTCACCATGTTGGCCAGGATGGTCTCAATCTCTTGACCTTGTGATCTGCCCACTCGACCTCCCAAAGTGTTGGGATTACAGGCGTGAGCCACCGCACCTGGCCCCAATAAGCAATTATAAAAAACAGATGCTCTTGAGCAACATATGATATGTTAGCTGGTTAATAATACCTGTAGAATTTATTTTACAGCTTTTTCACTAATAGTTACCTGCAAGATTGTCAAGCATGAAGTTCAGTAGCTTTCGGGTTCCATCTGGGTCCTGGTATAAGTTGAGAATATCCTGTGATAAAGGATTGCCTAAAGCGGAAGACAAAAATAAAGCCTATAAAACTTCTAACTGCAAGACAAGACAGAAATGTATACTACAAGATAAAATATGAATTTCCTAAATTTAATTATATACATTTTAAAAATGTAAATATTCTCTTTAAGATAGTCATAAAGAAAAACTGCAAAATCTTCAAACCCTAAAATTTGGGCTTGTCCAAAACATATGTACACATATACATAAAAGCATATATATTAATCTTAGTTAATTCTGAAGTAATATCACAACCTGGGACCCTGAAGTAACCCCACAGATTCTACATTAATCTTTGAAGAACCACATTTATCTTTTCAGACCTACAGGAGAAAGAATGAGTGATACAGATGGAACTTCCAAAAGTGGTATCTTAAAGATATCACTTATTCTTTCTCCTATAGGGCTATTTGTCTTTGAGTTAGAATATGGTCTGAAAAGTAAATGTAGGTCTTCAAATATAAATATTCTAAGGGGTCTTCTTACAATATTATATTACATATAGGGAAAACAAATAGATTTCAAGTTAAGAAGAAAATGTATTACCAAGATATGTTAGTAAAATGTGAGAAGAAAATAATTTTGTTATAACAATAATTAGGAATGTGTTAGTAGTAAGAGTACAGATTTATTATATATCAAAGAACACACTATTGGTAACAGACTACAGAGTCCCTTAAGAAATAAAGTAGGTATTCATTAAGACAGGCATGCGACAACAGTCTAACATTCAAATTTGAAAAAATAAAAACCATGGAACTTCTAAAACTGAAGGTTCTAACTGTTAAATAAGAAATCAACCAAACCTTCAATGCAACACATATCTACCAGCACATCTACAAATTTTTTTGAGACAGTCTCAATCTGCTGCCCAGGCTGGAGTGCACTGGCACAATCTAGTCTCACTACGACCTCTACCTTCCAGATTGAAGCAATTCTCGTGCCTCAGCCTCCCAAGCAGCTGAGATTACAAGCACCCGCCACCACACCCACTAATTTTTGTATTTTTAGTAGACAGGGTTTCACCATGTTGGCCAGGCTGCTCTGGAACTCCTGGCCTCAAGTGATCCACCCACCTCAGCTTCCCAAAGTGCTGGGATTACAGGCATGAGCCACTGTGCCTGGCCTAAAAAATTTTTTTAATGACCAACTAAGTGTTATAAAGAATGTGGAATACGTTGAACTCTTCTACTTCAATTCAATTACTAGAAAATGGTATGAATACTTTGGAATTCTGGTTGGTAGTTCCTAATTGACTGGAAAGTGGGAAGAGGAAACTTCCTGGGGTGACGGAACTATTTCATATCTTGATTTAGGTGCTGGCTATTAAGGTGTGTATACCTTTGTCAAAGTTAGTGAAGCTGGATTTTAAATATTTGGATATTTTACTCAATGTAATTATAATTCTAAGTACTAGGGGGGAAAACTCTTGATGAATGAGTTAGGCAGCAGATACAGCTGAAAAGAAAATCAGTCATCAACAAAAACAGATTCCAAGAAATTTGGTCAAAATGCATCACTGAGAGTCACAAAGATGGAAAACATAAAACAGTAAAAGATACGGAAGTTAGGATAAGTTAAGAAATTTGAGTTCTAAAAAGAGAGAACAAGACTTAAGTTTTGACCCAACATGTAAAGATCTTAAAAGCTGTCACTCCTGTCCTCACAATTAACGTCATAGAAAAACGGCTGTCCCAAATACAAACAAGCAGATACAGAGAATCACAATTTACAGGCAGCAGAAGGCCACAGCTAGACCTAGTATCAGTAGAACATTTTAAACTGTAATTGACAATTGACAAATTGCTGGAGGCTCCATATAGATTCGCTTGAGAGTTAAAAACTCCAAGAGGGCCTAGTCTTAAGCAGTTTCCACACTTTCCTAAATTTTACTTCCAGGGGTCCTACCAGGTTCTCACTATAAACACTGGAGAAAAATCCCCTCATTCTTCCAAAAGGGGGCAAGAGAAAGTGACGTTCTCTTTAATAAGTACTATCTTCAAAGGAAACTATTTTACCAGAATCTAAGTTTTCCCAAAGTTTAACAGATGTAAAGTAAGATAAATGCCCTCTCTAGCCTTTGATATCATGTAGGAAAACAGTCAACTCTGACTCACTAAGACCTAATTATAGGATTATAGGGCACTTCTTCTTCCTTCACACCTTATGACTACATCAACAGCTACAGCAAATAGTAAATATAGCTAACTCCTAGCCAGAAAGAGACATTAGGGAGAGAAGTGAGAAAAGAAAATATCTGAAGAGTAAAGGCTGCAAATTTTCAAAAACCAATTTTTTAAATGAATGAACCGATATAAGATGCAGAATATATACAAAGAAGTTTATGAAAGGATTTCATTTAAAAATAGATAGTAGTGCAAACTAGAAAATGCCAAATGATAGAAGACTTTAAAACGAGATGGGTCAAAAGGATGAATCATATCAAACGAATGAACAGGAGAGTGACAAGTATCAACAGCAAAACAGGGAATACAATAAAATAGCATCTCCAAAGAGTTACAAGAATTGTAATTGAGACTTCGAACACTCCGATGTTACTGACAGAATAAAGTACATAAAAAGGATTAGTACTTTTTATGTACTAACTGAAGAACAGAACACTGTCAACCAACTTGACCTATTATTTACATAATACTCCACTCACAAACAGAAAAATATGCATTCTTTTCAAGTGCATGTGAACATTCACCAAGTAAGACCATATTCTGGGCCAGAAAACAAACTGTAACAGATAATAAAAAAATAAAATCATTACGAATAAACAGTCATGGCCTGACAAAACTAGATACCAACAGACAAATACCCAGAAAAATTCCCAAATATTCTGAAATTAAACATCAGACTTCTAAATATTCCATAAGCCAAAAAGGATGTCACAAGAAGATTTTTAAATGTTTTAATTGGCTTGGGCATTGTGGTTCACAACTGTAATCTCAGTGCTTTGGGAGGCTAAAGTGGGAGGACTCCATCAGGCCAAGAGTTCAAGACCAGCCTAGGCAACATAGTGAGACCCCATCTCCACAGAAAAAAAAAAAAAAAAAAAAAAGAAAAAAATGTTTTTAACTGGGCATAGTGATGTGCACCTGTAGTCTCACCTACTTACAAATAGGCTCAACAGGGGATTACTTGCTTGGGTGCAGGAGTTAGAGGCTACAGTGAGCTGTGATACGACCACTGCAGTCTAGCCTGGGTGACAGACAGATCCTGTCTCAAAAAATTAAACTATAAATGTTTTGAGTTAAAATGAAAATATGACATTATCAAAATTTGTAGGACATGGAAAAATCAGTTTTTAGGGGGAAATTTATAGCTTTAAATGCCGATATTAGAAACAAAAAGATCTAAATTCAATGATAGGAGCAAATGAAACCCAAAGCAAGCAGAAGAAACTAAGAGCAGAAATCAATAAAATTTTTTTTAAAAAACAAAATTACTGGCTGGGCACAGTTGCTCACCCCTATAAACCCAGCACTTTGGGAGGCCGAGGCAGGTGGATTACCTGAGTCAGCAGTTTGAGACCAGTCTAATCTCATCTCTAGTAAAAATACAGAAATCAGCCAGGCGTGGTGCTGTATGCCTCTAGTCCTAGCTACTCGGGAGGCTGGGGCAAGAGAATCCCTTGAACCCAGGAGACAGAAGTTGCAGTGAGCTGAGATTGCACCACTGCATTCCAGACTGGGTGACAGAGCAAGAATTTGCCTCAAAACAAAGGGAAAAAAAAAGTACTGAATTCAAAAGGTGGCACTTTGAAAAAGAAGCAATAAAACTGATAAAATTCTCTTTGACCATAATGAAAAGACACAAATTATAAATATCAACAATGAAGGGATAGACACAGAGATAGTAAAAGGAAAAGGAAATATTAAGAAAACCATATGCCTATAAATTCAACAACTTAGAAGAAATGGACAAATTCCTTGAAAGATAGAAACTACCAAAGCTCACTGGAAATGGATAGAAAATGTCAGCAAAAAGCCAGGCGCGGTGGCTCATGCCTGTAATCCCAGCACTTTGGGAGGCTGTGGCGGGTGGATCACGAGATCAAGAATTCAAGACCAGCCTGACAAACATGGTGAAAACCCTGTCTCTACTAGAAACACAAAAATTAGCTGGGTGTGGTGGCACATGCCTGTAATCCCAGCTACTCAGGAGGCTGAGGCAGGAGAATCGCTTGAACCCAGTAGGCGTAAGTTGTAGTGAGCTGAGATTTCACCACTGCAGTCCAGCCTGAGTGACACAGTAAGACTCCGTCTCAAAAAAAAAATAATAAAGAAAATGTCAGCAAAAATGGCAGAGTAAAGACCTCTAAAAATTTGCTGCTCTATATAAGTAACAATGACCAAAAAATCCAAACAACCAAACACAAACAAAACAAAAAACTGGTAAAAATTGTCAGAATCAACTATTTGAGCACTCTGAGAATTAACCAAATTATTGCAGGAGAATTAACCAAATGATTGCAGGAGAGAGCTGACATGGCTATAGGGGAAAAAAAGAAAAAGGTGGGAGGATAACCTCAATGTCCTATATCTACAAAAGAAATCAAAGTAGAAGTTAAAAATGTTTCCATAAAGAAAATTCCAAGATCATATGGTTTTACTGGAAAATTCTACCAATCATTTAAGAAAGCAGTAATAGAAGTGTTTTGAGTTCTTTAGGGCTTCTGAAAACTCTTCCTGAAAATAGAAGTATTAGCAAAATCTTCCAGAGTATTTGACCATATTTAACTTGCTGTGATGATAAAAACCCTCAGCAAATGTGAGAAAGAAGGAAAAAATATTTAACCTGAAAGGAGATCTACTGAAAAAACTACAGTTAATATTAATGGTGAAAGATAGTGCTTTCTCCCTAAAATCAAAAGCGAGGCAAAGATGTGCATCATTGTCCCTTCTATTCGATACAGTACCAGAGGTCCTAGCCAATGTGATAAAGTAAGAAAAAGGAAATTAAAAATATATATATTGGAAAGGAAGAAATGAAACAAACTATGTTCACAGATCAAGAGTTTATAAAATGCTCCAAGAAAAAGTGAATTTACAAACATCACAAGAGACAAGGCCAATACAATTAAAAATCAATTGTATTTAATTCTATACAATAATTAAAAATTTAAAAAGCAGTATCATTTGCAATAGCATTAAAAAATCAAGTAAGTAGATATAAATCTAGCAAAATATTTACAAGGTCTATATCCCTGAAAACTACAAAACTTTATAAGAAAATAAAGCAAAGAAGATCTGTGTAAATGAAGAGATATGTTGGATATTAAGACTCAACATTAAGTCAAGATTAAGGTACTGATCATCCCCAAACTGATCTGTATATTCAATATAATCCCACAACAAATTCCAGCAAGTTATTTTGCACAAATCATAGGTTTATTCTAAAATGTATATGAAAATGCAAAGCATCTAGTAATGTCAATGCAACTTTGAAAACTATGAACAAAGTTGGGAAACTCATAATCCCTGCATCATAGCTGATCATAAAGCTACAACAATCAAACATTTTGGTATTGGCATACAACAATGGGTCAGAATAGTGTGTTCAGCAGTAGATCCACACATATTTGGGCAACTGAATTTTGACAAAGTTGCAAGGAAAATTCCAAGCAGAATGTATAATCTTTTTAACAAATGGTGCAGGCCAGGTGCGGTGGCTCACGCCTATAATTCCAGCACTCTGGGAGGCCAAGGAGGGCGGATCACAAGGTCAAGAAATCAAGACCAACCTGGCCAACATGGTGAAACCCCGTCTCTACTAAAAATACAAAAAATTAGCTGGACGTGGTGGTGTGCGTCTGTAGTCCCAGCTACTCAGGAGGCTAAGGCAGGAGAATTGCTTGAACCTGGGAGGTGGAGGTTGCAGTGAGCCAAGATCACGCCACTGCACTCCAGCCTGGTGCCTGGTGACGGAACGAGACTCTGTCTCAAAAAAAAAAAAAACAAATAGTGCTGGAATGACTAGATATGCATAAGCAAAAGAATAAACCTTGTGTCATATACAAAAATTAAAACAAACCAAGAGCCTCAAGATAAAATCTAAAACTATAAAATTTCAAAAAAAAAATTCCTTTATTTCTATTGTTAAGTAGTATTCCATTATATGGATGTACCACAGGTTTTATACACACAACATGAATGAACCTCAAAGGCATTACGCTAAACCAGAGAATCCACACTCAAAAGGCAATATACTGTATGTTCCAATATATGACATTCTGGAAAAGTAGTTGCCAAGGGCTGAGAGAAGAAGGTTTTGACTTCAGTAGGCACAAATGAATTTTGGAGAGTGATGAAGCTGTTCTATTTCTTGACTGTGGTGCTGGTTATGCAACTACATGTCTGTCAACATTCACTGAACTATACAGCAAGAGGTAAGAATTTCACTATATATAAATAGCAGGTCAATTTTTAAAGTTACTTTAAAATTAATCTTTTAAAAAATATATTCAAGGCACCATTTCAAGAATAATGAGGAGTCTAAAAACAGAATATAACAATTTCAAACTAAGAGAAAGTAAACAGAATGAAAAACATGGCGAAAAACTACTTTTAGAAAGGCAAGAAAGCAGAAAAAAATCACACACAGAATGGAATCAAAAGGTAGAACAGCAATAACAAAAATATCAATTATTAAAGGTAAGGGAACTGGTCTGAACCCACATTAAAAACAAAGAGTAGAATGGATTAAAAACAAAGTCCAGCCATATACTATTTATAAGAGCTATACCTAAGTGTAAGTACACAAAAAGTTGAAAGTAAATGGATGAGAGATGATATACTAGACAAACATTAACCAAAAGAACATTGGCACAGCTAAATTAGAAATGTAGACTATAAGACAAAATCCTAATAAGGAAGAAGCTCAGTACCTAGTATTGGGTTCAATTCACCAGAAGACATTATCATCAGAAGATATAACAATATTAAGTGGGTACTATCTAATAAAATAAATCCAAGATATGTAAAGCAAAAGCTGACTGAACTACAAGAGAAAATGAAAAATTCTATTTTAATGGAAATTTTAACAAAAATAATTACTGAAAAAGCCAACAGGCAAAAATTTCTAGAGAAAGAAAATCTGAGCAATATAACCTACAAGTTGAACTAATGGACAAATATATAATCCCTGTGTCCAACAAGTAGAGAAAAAAATTATTTTCAGATACAGGTTAAACATTTACAAAAACCAATCATATACTATGCCACAGGGCAAGAATCAACAAATGTCACAGAACTGGTTCATACAGGTTACCTCATTAGTCTATAATGTAATTAAGGTTAAAGCTAACAATAAAAGTAACTAAATGTAAAATCACATGCACAGAAAGTTTAAATAATATTTTAAATAACTGACAAGTAAAGGAAGATATGATAACCTATATTAAAAATACTTAGACCAAAACAGTAATGAAATACTTCATATCAAAATAGTGTATGCAATAAAAAGTACCCAAACAGGCAAAAAGCTGTAGCCTTAAATGCTTACATTTGAAACTATGTAAATCTATAATCCAGTATAGGTACACATTTATCTCAACTTCCAGAACCAAACAATGCATAGTTGCCACCAACATATACTGATGCCTTTGACATAGTCAAGTTCTGCTGTCATGTTAGACCCAGAAGAAGCTCCAGGGTGATGGAGGTATAATAATCTCCACATTTTAAGTATCACAGTCTAATACCAGCTAAACAATAGCTGGAAATGGACTATGAATATACAGATAATTATATAGTAACTATATAGTTACTAATATACTGCCTGTATTGAATGTCATATTCCAGAAAAAGTTAACAAAATTAGATAAAACAAGTATGAAAATCTAAATATGAATAAATCATATGTCCAATTTAAAAAGAAAAAAGGGAAACTATCACAGATATGATTCAACAAAACTGACTCATTAACAATTAGAAATTTCTCCACTGCTCTGCCTATGGAATAGCCATTTTATTTATTTTTTATTCCTTTACTTTCCTAAGAAACTTGCTTTCTCTTTACTGTATGGGTTTGTCCCAAATTCTTTCTTGCACGAGATCCAAGAACTGAAATTGAGATTCCTTTCCAGTAACATCTTTCTGGCAAACTGTGGAAGGGATAATACTGAAGAGATCCTTGACCCATCATCTGTGTGGAACACCAATCGGCCAACTTTAGGTAACACCTTTTGTCAGAACTTGAAGTTATGAATGGCCCTCAACATACTGATGCTTTCTGACTGAGCTCCTCTCTACCCCAAATACAAGAGACTCTAATAGTTAGAAAGGAATATCATTGCCCCTGTTCAGCATGAAGAAGTTACAGAAGATGAACTTTCGTCCCTCTGAAATTCTTAGGATTAAGGCTTCTCTTATAAAAGTGAGCAGAAAATATCAGAGGCCTTTGAACCAGAGCAACTCCATCTTGAGTACGGGCTGGGTAAAATAAGACTGAGACCTACCAGGCTGCATTTCCAGATGGGTAGGCATTCTAAGTCTCAGGATGAGATAGGAAGTCAGCACTAGATACAGGTCATAAAGACCTTGCTGGTAAAACAGGTTGCAGTAAAGAAGCTAGCTAAAACCCACCAAAACCAGGATGGCAATAAGAGTGACCTCTGATTGTCCTCACTACTTCATTCCCATCAGCTCCAGGACAGTTTACAAATGCCGTGGCAATGTCAGGAAGTTATATGGTCTAAAAAGGGGAGGCATGAAAAACGCACCCCTTGTTTAACATATAATCAAGAAATAACCATAAAAATGAACAACCAGCAGCCCTAAGGGCTGCTCTGCCTATGGAGTAGCTATTCTTTTATTCCTTTACTTTCCTAATAAACTTGCTTTCACTTAAAAAAAAAAAGTAATTTCTTAAAAGTTCTCATAACTACAAATATATTGAAACAGTAGTTAATATTTTCATGAAGGAAAACAGAAAACACCAGGCAATGACAGTTTTGCAGGACTGTTTTAGGAATACATTAATTCAATTTTACATAAACTCTTTCAGAGAACTGAAAAATACAGAATTTTCTCCACTGCTTCTATGGTCATTATAAACCTTACATACACATACATGAAAAACACACGTCTATTTTATTCATGAACATAAACAGAAAAATCTTTGAAAAAACTGTTAGGAGAATCAGTCTACCACGGGCCTTGTGCTTCCCGTTGCATTCTTGGTTAGTATGACAGATTCCAAGGGTTATCTGTCTCTTGATATTGCATGGTTTCTGTAATAACTTATATAGGCAACTAAATAGGTCAAGGCAACCCATCATTACTATCATGTGACTTTACCCTGGGGAAGCAAGACTAGTAGCTTTTTGTTATTTTGCTACAATATTTGCTGCTTGCAAAAAAAGTGCTAGATCCTGGACCTGTATTACCCAATTGTAATACAAACTGACTGTGTATACAGCATGCATCTGGGCCCATTTTGTAGGTTAAATAATAATGTTCTTTTTCTCTGACCCAGGAATCTCATGTCTTCTACCACCATCCAAGAAACAATAACTGCCTAACTTATGAGCTTTTAAGTAGGGTAAAATCTCAAAGCCTTTACAGTTCCTGACAGATATCTATCAAATTAAATCTAGTATTATATAAAAGCATATAACAACATGACCAAGTTGAGTTTATCTCAGCAATGCAAATGTGTTTTAAATTGGAAAAAAAAAAGTGTGTGTGTGTATTATATATAAACATATACATGTAAAATTTACCATATCAACTTTTATGGTACCTCATAAACTTTTGATGAGAAAAATAATATAATCATCTCTACAGGAGAAAAATATTCAATAAAATATCTGAAAATGGACTAGCAAAGCAGGAATGGAAGGAAGCTTCTAAAATTTAAAAAACTTTTAAACAAAAACATACAGCAAATATCATTCTTAATAAAAACTACTAGAAGCATTCCCTTTAAAACTAGAAAAAACAGAAGTATGCCCAGTATTAATGCTTCTACTCAACATTATATGAAATATCCTAGGGTCAGTACATAAAAATAAGTAGAAATTAAATATGTAATAACTGGAAAAGAAAAAAAAAACAAAGCTATAATTTTCAGCACATGAAATGCTTGCTGCATGTGAAACTCCAAAAAATTTGCAGACAAGGTTTCAGGAGAATGCGAGTTTAGCCAAGAAGGCTTACTATAAGATTAATTTAAAAATAAACAACAACAAAAAAAAAACAAAAAACCAAATGAATTGTATTTCTATATCTAACAGCAAATAGACAAGGAAAAAAAAAAAACCAAACCTTAAAAAAGAAAACAGTTGGCCAGGCACAGTGGCTCACACCTGTAATCCCAGCACTTTGGGAGGCCAAGGAGGATGGATCACTTGACATCAGGAGTTCGAGACCAGCCTGGCCAACATGGTAAAACCCTGTCTCTACTAAAAACACAAAAATTATCTGGGTACAGTGGCGGAAGCCTGTAATCCCAGCTACTCAGGAAGCTAAGGCAGGATAATCTTTTAAACCCAGGAGGTAGTGGTTTCAGTGAGCCAAGACTTCTCCACACTCCAGCCTGGGCAACAGAGCCAAACTCCCTCTCAGAATGAAAGAAAAAGAAAAAACAACAGTTATGGTTTACAATAATAAAAAAAAAAAGGATAAGGTACCTAGAAATAAGTCTAACAGATATACTTGATTGGTATAGAAAGCTATAAAATTTTATTCAGAGATATTAAATGGAGGAAGAGCCCAAATTCATGAGTAGGATGATTCAATACAACTAAAATGTCAATTCTTCTTAAACTGATCCAGACAGTTAATCCAATTCCAGAGTTCAAACAGGGTTTTTCGTGAAACTTAACAAGTTATTTCTTATGTATGAGGAAGAGCCACTGTGCGCAAATTGTCAAGACACTGCTAAAGAAAAATGTGAGGGGACTTCCAAGACCAGATATCAAGTTTTAATATAAAGCCATAATAAATTAAGACAGTATACCAACTGGTACAAGGTTAGACGAATTGACTACTGGAAAGGAATTGAGATTCCCAAAATAGACCTAGACATAGTTAATATATAAGGGAAGTGACTTTACTGATCAATAAGAAAAGGAAAAACTATTCACTAATCATGTTTAGACAACTGGTTACTCATAGGGAAAAAACAAAATTAAATCCCTCTCCAAATCAGACTCCAAATTAGACTAAAAATCAGTTACAAGGGCTGGGCACAGTGGCTCATGCCTGTAATCCCAGCATTTTGGGAGGCCAAGATGGTAGGATAACCTGAGGTCAGGAGTTCAAGACCCAGCCTGACCAAGTTGGTGAAACCCCATCTCTACTAAAAACACAAAAATTAGCTGGGTATGGTGGCAGGTGCCTGTAATCCCAGCTGCTTAGGAGGCTGAGGCAGGAGAATTACTTGAACCCAGGAGGTGGAGGTTGCAGTGAGCCAAGATTGCACCATTGCACTCCAGCCTGAGTGACAGAACAAGACTTCATCTTAAACAAACAAACAAAATAGTCCATGACAAATGAATTAAAGAATTAGCTGTGAAAAGCAAAACTTCAAAACTTTTAAAAGATGATACAAGAGAATATATTTCTAATCTGGGAAAGGCAAGATTTCTGTTGTTAACAAGACACAAAATGTACTAACTACAAGGGAGAGGATCACCTGAGATTAGGAGTTCGAGACCAGCCTGGCCAGCGTGGTGAAACCCCATCTCTACTAAAAATACAAAAATTAGCCAGGCATAGTGGTGCACACCTGTAAATCCCAGCTACTCAGGAGGCTGAGGCAGGAGAATCGCTTGAACCCAGGAGGTAGAGGTTGCAGTGGCCGAGATTGCACCACTGTATTCCAGCCTGAATGACAGAGCAAGATATCAAATCTACTCATTAAAAGGATACCAGAAGACACTTAAAACACAAAGTAGAAAAAAGAACTCCTCTAATTCAACAAGAAACCATCCAACAGAAAATAGGCAAAAAACATCAACAGTAATTTCAAAGAAGAAATATAATGGCTGACAGACACATGAAAAGATCCACAATCTTATCAGCAATTAGGAAAATACAAACTAAGAGTACAGTTAGAAACTATTTCATACTAAATAACTGGCAAAACTTAAAAATCTGACAATATCAAATGTTAAAAGACTGAAAATGAAAACTGTATTATTTTAAGTAGTATCTTTTAGTACAACTACTTTGTAAAACATTATGGTATTGCCTAAAAAAACTAAAGATGAACAGACCCCTACAACCCAATTCCATTCCTATGAAGTATATCAGGAGAAATGTACGAGAATCTTCACGGCTGTACTGCTTATAGTAGCCAAAAACAAAAATGGAAGCAACCTAAATATCTACAGCAGAATGAATAAATTATAGCATCTTCACACATCAGAATACAATACAGCAGTAAAACAAAGAATTGTCATTAGATGTATGCATCGACATGGCTGAATCATAAAAAACATAACATTGAATAACAACCAAGTCACAGAAAATTACATGCAGTAAGGTTCCATTCATAAAAATGTTAAAACACCTTTAACAGATGCATACATAACCCCAATATCTAAATTCAGGATAGTAGTAACATCTGGGAGAATGATGTAATCGTGAAAGAAAACATAGGAAACGTAAAAGGTATAGGGGATTTATATAGACAAGGTGTGATTGTGCCTATTTCCCCATAATCTCACCAACAGAGCTATTTTGTTAAATTTTTCAAACTCTCCTAATCTGACAGGTGAAAAACGGTAACTGAATATAATTTCAATTTGCACTATTATTATGCATAAGGCTGATCAAGTCCAATTTTAGAGCACTTTGTATATCACCCGGTATGAATTATTAATATTTTCTCTACTAGATTGTTCTTTTTCTTACTGATTTCTAGCTCACATATAATACAAAAATAACTATTTTGTCTCTTGTATAAATGACAATTACATTTTCCCAGTGCATTTTTTAAAAAAGGTATTTAAAATATTGACCAGTGGGAGTACAACTATTCATTTAATTATTTTCTTTAAAATGTATGTTATTACTCTTTTATATTATATTTTAAGAACAAAACAAATTTACTCAGTAAGTCTTCCACTGACATGGTCCATAAATGGACCAAGTAATCCTTGGAAGAAAGCTAGAAATTTTCAAAATTAGTAAGGTCCTATATATTTTTATGATCTGGGACATCAATTTTTATTGCTCAAGGACAACTTGTTAGCCCGTATGTCGGATAAAGTATTGCCTTATACCTTAGGACGTGAATTCTAAATTACTTTAAAATAACTGCATAAGAATTGCTTTTACTTATGCCTTTTCTTCATAAAATCAATATATTTTTATTTTTCTAAATGACTTCACAGAACACTTCCAACTTACTAGATTGGCCATGTCTGTGTCTATAGTTTTAAAATCGGCCTTCTTATCCTAATTCCTCAAATAACCTCTCTCCAAAAATCTCAAAATAAAATTTCTAAAAATTAGCTTGTTGGGCCAGCATGACCCAAATCATTACTAAAAAAATTTCAGTATCTGAGTTTCAAAGGAAGAAAAGGAAATAGAGAAAAAGAATCTTTCGGTTTCAAGACAAAATGTCTCAAAAGCAGTTCATTCTCATTGTTTCTTTTAACTATATTATAGTGCTATTTAAAATGTTCCATTCCATTTTCTCTTTTTTTGGACACGAAGTACCATAATATGGCTAATAAGACTGACTTTAAAATTATTTCAAATTTTACCTTCCTAAGAATATAAAACTACCATTCCTAAGCAACACTGTATCCCTTCAATTGCTTCAAAAGCCATTCCTGCTATTACCATTTAAACTTTTTTAAAAGGAAGAGATCTGGTTTTCTGGATCACCTTGGAAAGTGGCATTGACAAAAAACTAAATAGATTCTCAAATAAGTTTACAGAAGGACTACATATAGGTACCCACCATACAACAAACTGAAGTTTAATAAAAAAGAATTTATCCATAGGCATGAACAAAGCTAAATTACAGTTGGTAGAGCAGTGCTGTTATCTGACTTGATAGATTTTAATGAATGTCAATCAGTTAGACAAATGGCCACTAGAATCGGAGGCAAGCCAAAAACAATAGTTTGGAAAACTACCATTTTAACTAAAAAAAAAAAAAACAAAACTGAATGAAGGACTAAGGAGATAATATTCAAAATTACTCACTCAGTTGATACTTAGTACAAATTTTCTGGAAACATGCTTGTATATGAGATAATATGAAATAGAGTTAGGAAAGAGTAAGAAATACTAACAGTTGCTTTTTCAGGAATGTTGCCTAATACAAAGGATAAGTCCACTGGGTTCAATAGTAAGTTATTCCTTTGTCATTGACATGCTTTCTATCAATATAAGGAAGAAGGAAATAGGTGCTACTGAGGAATAGACTTGCCCCTACTCCAGTTCTAGCTGAATGGCTATTTCAACTACATAAGAATAAGATTGAGCATAAAGAAAATGAGGTGAAATGTCTCAACAGTACAATTTCAAATGCCTTGGGTTAATCCTCGATCCTCAGGAAAATATTTTAGATATAAGTATTCTCCCTCTCTACTTCACATGTGATTTAAAAAATCAATAAAGTCCTACAGAGAAACTATAAACACAAGATTCAGACCATCCATATAATTATGTAATTTATGAAATGGAATAAGAAAACTAATATCATTTCTGTTATTTCAGCCAATAATATCAGCATTCTTTCTATTCTTATTCAAATTTCATTCTTAACACTCCATTATATGATAAGCAAATGTAGGCAGAACATTTTCATGGAAACTAAAATAGTTTTTTAAAAGAAGGAAAATAAAATCTATGAAAACGTATACAAGGCTTTGATTGATGTTTATTCCTCATGAACACAGAAGAAAATGTTTAATACAATATATTTGTATTTGGTCCTATTAATTCATAAATAAACTCTTATATGCTATGCCATAAGAGAAAATTATACAAATGTCAGTGTTTCTATGATTTGAGTATGCCTTTCAACCCAGATTGAGAAAGACAGTCAGAGAAGCATGCATTTTGGATTAACACATGTAATTTAGAAAAATTATACTTATTAGGTATAGCTAATTTTACTATTATAATATTTTATCTCCTATAATCACATCAATGCTATTTTATCTACTATGTCAAAAGCTAAACATGAGACATTGTGGCTGAGGTTTGGATTATTATTATGTAAAGTAATCCACCTTTTTTTTAAATTTGAGACTGAACTTTGCTCGTTGCCCAGGCTGGAGGGTGATGGCACGATCTCGGCTCAACACAACCTCCACCTCCCGAGTTCAAGTGATTCTCTTGCCTCAGCCTCCAGAGTAGCTGGGATTACAGGCATGCACCACCATGTCCAGCTAATTTTGTATTTTTAGTAGAAACAGGGTTTCTCCATGTTGGTCAGGCTGGTCTCCAACTTCCGACCTCAATGATCCACCCAGTTCAACCTCCCAAAGTGTCGGGATCACGGGTGTGAGCCAGCGCGCCCAGCCTAGTAATTCTCCCAACTTTTTTTAAAGTGTTAATTTAAAATCTCTTCTAAGAAATTTCAGTTTTATAGAAAATTAAAGGTAAGATACAAAAAGAGCCAAAAAATTTTCCCCATACAAGTTTGTTAAAATGATGGCACATATTGAAATCTTCAAATTCAATCTGATATACAAAGAACTACTTTTCTTTCAAGAGAAAGTACACATAGTCATATGCACAAAATCATACTAAAATCTGACCTTTTTAAAGAACAAAATTGGTCTTTAAAAGGCTCAGACACCTCAAAACTGTTTAAAAATCACTTACCTTTCAAACCTAGAGTTTGTAGCTGGAAGAGCCGACCAAGTTCATAAGGCAAAACCCGTAACAGATTGTTATTTAAAAGCAATTCCCTGTTTAAAACAGAAATTTAGTTTAATATACTAAGTTTTATTAACATCTGTATTTGCCATTCTTAAGGCTCTTTCCAACATACCATGAATGATTGTTTATATTCAAGGTACATTTCTATGTGATCATCCAAAAACATTGTACAATATTAAAGTACTACAAAATGTATAATTGCCACAATTGTTAACAATGTTTCTATTTCTATGATTTACTCATTCTCTAGCTCACAGTAAAGTTGGAAGTGTAGGAACTGCATATCATTCTCAGGCTAAATCTAACCTTTTTTCTTTTTTTTTATATTTGTCATTTTTTTTCCGTTTAATATTGTATTTATTTATTTTAGGTTCTAGGGTACATGTGCAGGTCATGCAGCGTTGTTGCATAGGTGAATATTATATCCGGCATTTCTCCCCATGTTATCCCTCCCCGCCCTTCTCACAACTCCCTCCGCCACTGTCCCTCCCCTAGCCCCCGCCCCAACTGCCCCCAGTGTGTGATGCTCCTCTCCCTGAGTCCACGTATTCTCATTTTTTCTAACTCAAAATGCCTATCAAATGCAAATGTGACAATATCCTTAGTATTTCAACAACAGATATCCTTGAACCTAGTCTAATGAATAGAAAAAAGTACAAATTTTTACACAAACTTCAGGAACAAACTGTAATTAGTAGCCAATCACCTGTATCTTTAAGTAACTGAATATTACTCTAATTCTATCAAAATACTAAGAAAACAAACCAAAAAATAAAAATAAAAAGATTAATAAGGACAAACAAGTGGAGTATATTAAAGTAAGACAGAAGAAAATGGAAAAGATGAAAAAAATACTATGATGGACAATCACTGACCTGAAACAAAATATTAAAATAAAGCATAGATAGTACAGACAAGAATAGGATAGCATAAATAAGATCTAACTTTATGACTGTGAAATTTTGAGCAGACTATAGGAAAAAACAGCACCCTCATTAATGGATGACCAAAAGTATAAAAAGCAAGTAAAGGATAGTGAAGCACAAGATTTTAAAACAATATGTTTAATTTTAAACATGTGATAGCAATTTTTAAAAATTATTACTTAACAGATAATATAGAAAACAATTCTTGTTTTCATTGGAAACATTTAGGTAAGATCTTAAGATTTCTGCAAAATTTGTTTAGAATTTCTTTAGGGAATTTTTAAAGAATCCCTAAAAATTAGAAATAAAACAATTTCATTGGGCTTTAAGGTTTCCTTAAGGAGTTGTATCATGAAATATAAATATACTTTGACACGTAATAAAGACAAGTACTTAGAAGTTGTACTTATCAGCAAATCATCATTGTTCAATTATTTCTGATTAGTCTTATCAGATCGAATAATGAGACTTACTATTTTAGCCCCACCCCCACCTCAAGTCTGTCAAGGAAAGTAGTAATAAAAGCACATTCTAATTCAGGAACCTCCAAATTTAAAGAAAGGAAAAGAAACGTTCAAACGGAGGCCAACTCAAGCACTATGCTTACAGAGTTTATATAATTTGATCATCACAACACATAGAAATCCTACTGTAAGATGACTAACATCCCCTAATTTTCTTAAATTTAGAAATTTACATAGTGAGCCATGTCTGTATTACTTCCTCACCTGAGAGACACCATGTTTCCTAGTTCTGCTGGTAAACTTCTGAGTTTATTGGATGACAGATCCAGGTAAACCAGATTATGAAGCTTGGCAATATCAGGTGGAATGCGACTAAGGTAATTGTCATTTAGGTGCAGCGCTGTCAAGTGTGTCAACGACCAAAGTGATGTACTTAGGCTCCGCACTCTACCTAAAAGGCAAAATACTGAAGCATAAAACCCCAGGCCCAAGATGACACCTAAACTACAAGGACTAAAAAGTGGTAAGAAAGGCTGCAAATACACACAAATATTGTTATCTCTGACATTTTAATTTTTTATTAAATGCCATTTGATTTCTTCCAAACACACCTGGCCCTCCTTTAATTTTGCCACTTTCACCTGACAACCACACTTTCTCATTAACCTTCCATGTAATAAATGAGAAGTGGCAAAAGGTGGAAACACTTGGAGTTTAACTGAATAGTTCTCAACCAGAGGCAATTTTGTTTTCCCAAATGATTTTGGAACACCTGGAGACATTTTTGGTTGCCACAACTAAAGGGGTACTTCTGCTGTCTAGTGAGTAGAGGCCAGGAATGCTACTAAACATCCTACAATGCCCACAGCAGTCCTCAACTTCTATCTGGCTCAAAATGTCTGTAGTGCCAAGGTTAAGAAATCCTAGATTAACCTAGTAAGATCGGCTCATATTCATTCTTTTGACTACCATGCCCATCCACCCAGTTACCTTTAAGCTAAGTGTGCAAGTAATTCTTGCCATTGACATTATAATGTGGGGTTTAACGCTTCCAAATGAATGCCTACTGGGGAAAAAATGGCATTTTATATATAATCTGTATTATACCAATTCATAAAAGAAAAATAATACGTATATTCTATTTTTAAATAAACTTTTAATTTTGTAATAATTTTAGATTTACAGAAAAGTTACCAAGATAACACAGAGAGTTCCTATATACCCCTCCTTCAGTTTCTCTAATATTAGAATTTTACATTACCGTGGTACATTTGTCAAAACTAGGAAACCAACGCTGGTGCATTACTATTAACTAAATTCTAGACCTTATTTGGATTTCACCAGTTTTTATACCTTTTTGTTTCAGATTCAACACAGGCTACCATTTTGCATTCAGTTATGTCTACTTAGTCTTCTCTGGTCTGTGACAGTTTCAGCCTTAACTTGTTTACTCATGACAATTTTGAGTATTAATCAAGTCAGGTATTTTGCACAAGGTCCTTCAGTTTGAGTTTGTCTGATGTTTTTCTCATTATTAGACTGGAAGTATGAGTTTTTAGGAATCACATTCTATTTTACCAAATCCTCAACAGATATTAAGGTCTTGTAACACAGTTATTATATATTTATTAGAATAAATAGATAGCTTCCTGGTTTCCTTCTTTGCCGACACTGAGATAGGAGGATGCAAAGATTTCAATTTGCAAAAATAATTACTCTGAAGTAGCCTAAACAAAATCTATTATATCAAAGAACCTGGTTTTACTTAGAAACTGAACTCTCAATATCCCCAGTTCCAGATGCCTGCTCACTGTAATTAATCTCAAAGAGTGGAAACAAAGATACTCAGTCATACATAAAACAGATAAACACCAGTATCTCAACTTCTTGTAGCTTTTCAACTAGCCCATCAAATTAAGAATGTACAACAAAAATATAGCAATAATCAACTTTTTTATTATCACTATTACATGCCAGATTAAACACTTCAGATTCCACTCACCCGAGATTTCTAATTCTGCCCAGTGAGACTTTTTCCCATTGGCTACCTCCTCTGCTGACATGATGGTATAAATTCTGCGAGGATCTGGAGGATCATATTTTTCCTTTGGCATCCCTATTAGTCTGTTTAAAAATAAAAAGATCAACAATTATTATAGTGTTACTTTAAAAAAAGAGAAAACAGGATGGTAAACTCTTTTTCTCTCCCAATGCCAGTCTAGTAAAGTCATTTTATACTACAAATTCTCACTTACAGAAAAGAAAACACACACATTATATGCAGTATGCTAGGATCTTGTAGGAACTCATTATCAGATGCCTAAGGGAAAATGCAAATAAGCAACATCACTGGACTCTGCAGTGAAGACTATGGTTGCTTCCTAACCCCTTCCCTTCGTTTAGCTGCACTGCTTTCCCACATAGCAGCTTCCTGAATGGACTCTGATTAGTCTAAGAGAATCAGGTAATTCTCCTTTCCTCAGTGACATTCAGATATCCCATGCCCAAGACAATCAGCATGTGACATTCCCCTTGCCACAGAGATTTAGTTCAGTAGTATCTAATAATCACAAAACCTCAAAACTCATTTTCTATGTTTATGGGAAAAACAGGCTTCTCTCTCCTGCTGGTCATAAACAAAGAAGAATACAGCCCAAATTGCTGTTGGCAGCCATGGAACAACCATGAGGAAAGTCAGCAATGGAAGGAAGAGTCTGGAAAACAGAAAAACAAAGCCAGAGTCCTCACTGAATCACACCTGTAGCACACTCAAACACTGGCCTTTTCTGATACACAAGCCAATATAGTTCCCTCATTGTTTAAGCTAGTTTTGAGTTGTGTTTTCCGTTGTCATCGAAAGTAATCTAATCAGTCTGAGTACATATCTTAGTTTGCCTGGGTCAATCTTGGTTTATATCTGTTGTTCTGAAGCAATTATCATTATCATCCCTTTTCATGCTCAAAAGAGTCCAATGTGGATGAATTACATGGCCACCCTAATCAAAACTAGTATAGTCATGGGTCATTTAACAAAGATACATTTGGCAGGGCGGCGCAGAGGCTCACACCTGTAATCCCAGCACTTTAGGAGGCTGAAGCGGGAGGATCATGAGGTCAGGAGTTCGAGACCAACCTGGCCAATATGAAACCCCACCTCTAATAAAAATTACAAAAATTAGCCAGGTGTGGCAGTGCAAGCCTATAGTCCCAGCTACTCAGGAGGCTGAGGCAGGAGAATCACTGGAACTCAGGAGGCGGAGGCTGCAGTGAGCCGAGATTGTGTCACTGCACTCCAGCCTGGATAACAGAGCAAAGCTCCGCCTCAAAAAAAAAAAAAAAAAAAAAAAAAAAAAAAAAAAAAAAAAAAAAAAAAAAAAAAAAAAAAAAAAAAAAAAAAAAAAAAAAAAAAAGACGCATTCTGAGAAATGCATTGTTAGGCAATCCAAACGTTGTTATACAGCACAGGACTATATTGTGCCATCTTCCTGCTGTAACTGCCAAAATAATCACTGAACAATCATCAATAATGACTAGCTAGACATAAAACTCATCAAATGTGCTACATATGAAGTAGATGACAAATGTCTCTAAAAGTAACCTTATTGAAGGGTTCAGTACTTGGTAGTAGTCAGAAAATAAAATCCACTTCATCTCTAACAAGAATAGCAAATGACATAACAGTCCTGAGCCTAAATTAAACTCCTGCATACTTTCAATTAATTGCCATATAGTATTCATATTAGGTTCTTTGCTCATATTTTAACAAATATACACATACCCCAAAACCAAGTGTCTGAATCTGGAACTGTTTCCAAGTAAAGTTCAGAACTTATATTCCAAATGGAAGAGTTGCTTTCAGATCATCTGAAATTTCTTACATATAAAGATTAAAGAAAAAATAGAGATATTTTATCATGTATCAAGAAATCTAAAAGCTAGTTTATAAGAATACGATCAAAGTTTCCCATACTATCATTTTCTTTCACATTTCTAAAGGGAAAATAGTCATTCCTTTCCACTTACTTAAAGGAGCAAAGAGAAAGTTTTCCCTATCTGTTCATATGTTAATAGTAATTAGTTTCCAAGTTTTCAGGTTAAGCTCTTCAACTCTAATCTCTTTTTTTTTTTTTTTTTTTTGATAAAGAGAGAAAAGGAGAAAGAAAGAAAGAAACAGCAAAAGAAAGAAAAAAAAAGAATGAAAGAGAGAAAGAAAGAGGAAGAGAAAGAGGGAGAGAACGGGATTCTTGTTTTATTGCCCAGGCTAGAATACAGTCTAAAATGGATATTAAAAACCTCTTTTATGCCAATAATTGTGCTTAACAATGGAGACAGGAAGGAATAGGGGATGAAAATAACAAATAAGCAGCCAACCAATATTTTATTTAAACCTGTGAAATGCTATGCAATTGGTGGGGAGTGATTTACTTCCAATTATTTGGTCACTTTTAAAATAAGTACAATGTGATATTGAGAAAAATGTATGTTTTGTGGATTTGTGGGAGGAGAGTTCTGTAAATATTTGTTAAGTCTAGTTGTTCCAGGTCTGAGTTCAAGTCCTGGATATCCTTGTTAATTTTCTATCTCGTTGATCTGTGTAATATTGACAGTGTAATGTTAAAGTCTCCCACTATTATTGTGTGGGAGTCTAAGTCTCTTT